>PVIC010028403.1:5586-23345 GCA_004025085.1 Thryonomys swinderianus
AAAAAAAAAAAAAAAAAGATTCCAAATTCAATCCCTGGCACCAAACAAAACAACAGAAAAAAAGCACTATTTTTTCCTTTCAAACTTTTATTTATTCATTCATTTATTTATTGAGACAGGTTGTCACTGTATAGTCCAGGCTGGCCTCAACCTCATAGCAATTCTGCCTCAGCCTCTAGAGTACTGGGATTATAGGTAGCTGCCACTCCTTTCAAATCTTTTAACATAATCCAGTAGCTGAAAATAAGCAATGGTTTTGATTACTAATGAATTGCTTTTAATCCCTCAGAAACTAGACTAAGAACCTCCACTCTCAGCCTAATCTGTGCTAAATTTCAGAATGACTAGGCAGTATTTCTTTAAAGAAGACAGAGAGTTAGTGTTTCGGTAAATCATACTTATTCCAAGTAGTTCAAATAGGGGTGGGCTCCCTCTCCTCTTGCTGTAGAAGTAGCCTCCTTGTGAAACAGGTTGTTCAGAGAGCCCGGATTACTGCACATCTCAAAGAATAAAACCATCTTATTATGCAATTCTAGAAAAGCCATGTCAATGTTAAAACTAGGAAATGAAGGCTTAGCCAACCTATAGCTCCAGAGACAGGGAGCTTTGAAAAATCAAGAACTGTAACACCAGCTCAACATAATAAAAAATTCAAATATGCTCAAATTTGGTGGGGGGGGGGCAGGAAGGTTTTCTTGTTGTTTTTGCACACCAGTACAGTGAACCCAAGGCACTCTACCAAGGCACTCTACCAATGAACCACATCCCTAGCTCCTTTGTACTTTCTGGGACAAGGTCTATGCTAAATTGCCCAGGCGGGCCTCAAACTTTTGATCCTCTTGCCTCAGTTTCCTAGCATACTGGGGTTACAGGCAGGTGCCACCATATCCAGCCCTTGCTACAGTTTTTTAGAAGACAATGAACAAATGACCAGACCAAGGTCACTTTTCATTTAGGGAGAACAAAAAAAGAAAGGAAACACTGGCAGTCTAACTAGAGATAAAAACCTGAGTAGGTCACAGCCACAAAATCAACTGCCTGCTAAGAATCTTGCCAGCAATCCTGTAGGAAATTAAGTAGGGATTACCATAATTAAATGTAAAGTCTACTTGAGAACTAGTTCAGCTGCGAAGACTCAAGTCATTTCTGTGAAACGTATAGAGAACTTATGAAAAGATTTACCAGGCATCATAGCCTTTTTACTTTCACATCATGCCTGCAAATGCTATGATCTAAAAAGAACAGACCATTCGTTTGGGGAGGGAATTAAATAATACTGCTTATCAGAGAAAACCATTCCATCCCCGAGTCTTTGCAAAAGTTCACATGCTCATGTAACTAATATACTCAGGAGTTTCCAAAAATTACATGCATTTCCTCAGAAGAGATGTAGGAAAAAATATAATCACGGGGTAAAAGGCCAAACATTGTCTCTTCTGAATGCTTAAGTAGCCGATTATGGATATTAATTCTATAGAGAAAAAACACTATTACAGGAAAGTTGAATAAGACATCTTAAAAAATGTACCCTGGGGCCTAGTCCATTCAAATGACAGTAAAATCACCCCTCAAAAAAAGTTTTATGCAGCATCCAGGATTTTAATTTTCCAGCTGCCAACAGGAACATATAAAGGAGCAGAAATTAAAACTAATTATGTCAGCAGTGCAATGAACAAAACTTTAATTGTATTACACACTAGACATTTACCGAACAATACAAAGGCCCTTAAGGGTAGAAATTTCTTTAGAATATAAATGATTCCCAATCAATATGACAGAAATTAATCTGTTTAGGCAATAAACAGATTCATAGTTAGGTGCCAAAATTGAGCTGACCTTATAATCCAATATAAAAAAATGAATATATAGTATAAGAAACTAATCTCCAAAATGGCTTTAAATCACTCCACGATTTACATATGCTGTATCATTAATAGGGCCTTTAAACCAGTATTATACTAATCAGCTTCTTTAACATCCTGTCTACAAAAGAGCCTATTCATTTAGCTGGGAGACAGGTGTTAGCAACCAGCAACCTCTGAGTTCCAGTGGCTCAGCCTGTGATTACTATGATATAATTAGCAAGTTTACAGAAAGGGTACCCTAAAAGAAAAGGACAGATTAAAAAAAAGGGGAAAAAAAGATAGGAAAACAAATGGATGTCAGGTATTACTTAATGAGACCATCCTCAAAACCTTCTATCCTAATCTGAGCTCCTGGGCTACCATCTAAATGCATGCAGTATTATTTGCATAGTGTTATTAATTTATTCCTGCAGATAGTAACTCTGGGCACATGCCAACGCTTCACTCATTCTGAAAAAGACTTTTTTAACCATTACTAATTGTCCCATGACTCATTCTTTTTACCCATGTTCTGTGGCTCTTTAGTCCTCTTACACACTTTCCACAAGAACTGGCTGATATTCTTCGAAAGAGATACAAGGAAGGCTGCACTTACAACACCCTAAACCCACAGAAAAATGCTATGGGGGGAACAGGATTGCTTGAGTTGCTTACAATGTACAAAAAAAAGTTTTCTCTTTTAATCTCAGCATTCATATTTTCTTATTTAATCCACATAGCAATCCTACAAGATACTTTCATTTTGTAGATAAAATAAAATTTGGGCTGGGATGTATAAGATCCAGGGATTAATCCCCAGTATCACCATAAAAAAAAACTTTGTGTAATGTAGCCAGGAAGTAGAGAAACCAGGATTCAAAATCAATACCAGGTTAGGCAATGGTGCATGGCTGTAATCTCAATCTGGGAGGCTGACAAGGGAGGACTGGCTGGGCAATTTAGTGAGTCTCAAAATTTTAAAGATTTTAAAGGGGGCCGGAGGGTTAGCTCAGTGGTTCCGGCATCTGCCTCGCAAGCGCAAGGTCCTGAGTTCGATCCCCAGTAACCACATACAGTGCTGGGCGTGGAGACTCACGCCCACCAGCCATCAATACCACACACCACAGTGCCCGGCATGGTGGCTCACGCCTGCAATCCCAGCACTCGGGAGGCAGAGACAGAAGGACTGCTGAGTTTGAGGCTTGCCTGGGCTGTACATAGTGAGCTCAGGGCCAGCCTGAACTACAAAGCAAGACCCTGTCTCAAAAAAAAAAAATTGTAAAGTCTGGGTATGTAGCTCAAGGCAAAGGCCCCCAAGTTCAATACTAGTACCTAAGGGTGGGGAGGCTATTTCTCAAAACCAAGTTTAATGCCCTAATAATATATCTATGCCTGTTTTAATTCAGATGTTTTTGGGTTGCAGCAATTTTCTTCCTTCCATGAACTCAGCAAGGAACCTGTAACTAAATTTTGTTCACTATTTAACACCAATTTTCAGTAAGGGTTTCAGCTGTGAAGAATGAAACAACTGGTATGCTGGCTTTATTTTAAAATCTCACATAAGAGAATTCCCAGGCATCTCTCCTATCCCCCACTGATCACAACTTAACTGACTACCTATTCAGACTTCCAGTTGTTTCCGCATTATCAGTCATTTGTCCACTCAGGAGATAAAGAAAGCTACTTTCACCAAAAACCCTCCCTCATGACTCCTGGTAGAGAATACTGCAGAGGGGACTTGCCACAAAGCAATTTACATAAAAGTTATAAAAGCTCTTTGTTGTCTGTCCTGACAAGGAAATGGACTATTCTAGCAAATCAAACACCCTGGATAGCATAAGGATACTGTGACAGGACTACCTATTTATAAAGAATTGCACAGTTCCAATTTAGAAATTAAAAAGAAGTGCAACCCAATCGTCAAAATCCCGAGTTTGAAGGGCAGAAAACTTAAAAAAAGAAAAAAGAAAGAAAGAAAGAGGGGGCTGGGGATTTAGCTCAAGTGGTACCGCACCAATCTTGGATGCACAAAGCCCTGAGTTCGATCCCAGTACCGCAAAAAAAAAAAAAGTTGGGAATTTGAGCTCAGTGGTTCTTGCATCTGCCTGGCAAGTGCAAGATCCCAAAGTCTAACTCCGGTACTACATATCACAATACCGGGCATGGTGGCTCACGCCTGTAATCCCAGCACTCAGGAGGCAGAGGCAAAAGGATTGCTGTGAGTTCGAGGCTAACGTAGGCTACGCAGTGAGTTCAGGGCCAGCCTGACCTACAAAGCGAGACCCTGTCTCAAAAAAACTTAAAAAAGGGGCCAGAGATTTAGCTCAGTGGTTCCAGAGCCTGCCTCGCAAGCGCAAGGCCCTGAGTTTGATCCCGGTAACCACATACAATGCTGGGCGTGGTGACTCACACCCACCAGCCATCAATACCACATACCACAGTGCCGGGCGTGGTGGCTCACGCCTGTCATCCCAGCACTTGGGAGGCAGAGGCAGGAGGACTGCTGAGTTCAAGGCTTGCCTGGGCAACAGTGAGCTCAGGGCCAGCCTGAACTACAAAATGAGACACTGTCTCAAAAAAAAAAAAAAAGAGAAGAAGAAGAAGAAGCATTAGAAACAGAAGAATATCAGTGCAATTGAATAGGAGTTCCCAAACTTAGATGCATATCCAAACCACTTGGGAAACCTTTTGGAAACACAGTAGATGCAAAAAGAGGTTTTTAAAATGTAAATGCCTGATCCCATTTAACCACTGGATCAAAATCTCCAGGAGGCAGGGCTAGGAAATAAAAGAACACAGAAGAAAACTGCCAGGGACCAAATCCTCCAAGGAGTGACTCCCTTTTGGGAGCTACTTGGAATAAAAAGGCTAAAGTTGCACTGAACACAGTGTGACCCATCTTTAATGATTCAAGAGACCGCAGGATCTCCCAGTGCAACTGAGTCATCAGTCACTAGCAGTGACTGACTAGTTGCCGTACAAGCAGAACCAGAAACCAAGAGAAGGTGAAGGGAGATTTCCGACCGGTAGGGAGCAGGAAAAACCAGCTTTTGTTTTACTATCAGATTCAAAGAGCCGGTTTTCTCCCAGAAGAAACAGAATATAAGCTTGCTTTGAAGAAGAAAAATGTTTAAAAACAGGCAGAATTCTTTTAACCAACTATTTAGTTCTACTTCCAATGTAAGTCCAGAAAATTAAAAATGTCAAATATCTTCACCCTGAATAACAAAAGTAAAAGAGAAACTTCAAGAAAGTCTTAAGGAAGAGAAAGGATAATGAGTTTAAACCAGGACTGGGCTAACAGGATTAGATATAACCACTGCTCTGAGCATGCAATTGTTAAATCCTGAGCCAAGGTCTCAATACATGAGGTCAATTACTACCATTCAAGATGGCTTTTATGTGAGACACAACAGGACACTATATCTTATTAAAAGCACAACTAGTTTTTAAGATTTTTAAATTCCACCACTAATATTAAAACAGGTAAATGACTGAAACATTTCCCTATTAGAGTCTGAGTTTATACATGAAAAGATTCTTAAAATTGCCAAAATCTCCTAAGTAAACATCCAGTAAATATTACCAATAACTAGGCCAACCAAAATTAACCCAAGAGGTTAACAGTATAACCCAATGGCAGAACACAGCACTCCCAAGGCTCTAGGTTTGATCCCCAGTACCACCAAAAGTAATACTAAGCATTAAAAATAAAAGTCCTCTGGGCCAGGGATTTACCTCAGTGGTTCCAGCAACTGCCTCAAAACGAAAGGTCCTGAGTTCAATCCCAGTGCTACACACCACCATGACAGGCCTGGTGGCTCAGGCCTGTGATCCTAGCACTCAGGAGGCAGAGCCAGGACTGCTGTAAATTTAAGACTGAGCTCATCAGGGCCAGCTGAACTGCAAAGCGAGACCCTGTCTCATAAAAGTAAAATTAGAACCAGAGGTTTAGCTCAGTGATTCCAGTGCCTGCCAGCAAGTGTAAGGTCTTTGGTTTGATACCTGGTAACTATGTACAACAATACCAGGCATGGTGACTCACACCCACCAGCAACCAGTACTACATACCACAATGCCAGGCCTGGTGGCTCACACCTATAATCCCTGCCAGCACTCAGGAAGCAGAGGCAGGAGGATTGCTGAGTTCAAGGCTTGCCTGGACCACATAGTGAGCTCAGGGCCAACCTAACCTACAAATTGAGACCCTGTCTCAAAAAAAATAAAATTTAAAAATTAAAAATTAAATAAATAAATAAATGTCCTCCATTAAAGCAATAGCAGTACTAACAATTCTATTACAAAAATAAAAGTCAACCTCCCCCAACATTCCTAGGTTATGCAGATGTTTTCAGAAAGTTCCAGGCGACTCTCAATCAGAGACATGTGGCTGTACTAAACATCACAATGAACATGTAACTGTAAAGGAAATTATGTCCTTGGAGTTGACAGAGCAAACATGTAATCCTGGCACTCTGAGAGAATGAGGCAGGAGGATCACAATTGGAAACCTGGCCTATGCAACCCAGTGAAACACTCTTGGAATAAAAATAATAATAAATGGGCTTTGGATGTAGCTCAGTGCAAATGTCCTGAGTTCAATCCCCAGTACTGAAGAACAATAACAAAAAATTATGCTTCTTGTTGCTGGTGTAACTGTTTTGACTCTTTAAACACTGCTCACTAAACACTAAACTCTTTTCCACTGCTATTTGAAAAGGCCTTTGCGAAGCATTTCTGGGGCTAGGGATATAGCTCAGCACCATAACATAAAACAAAGAACATTGCTGATTCTTTAGCTGGGTGAGGTGGAGCGAGTACTATAATCCATGTTACTCTGGAAGCCGAAGCAGGAGGATCACATGTTCTTGCAACTTGGCAAGAATCTGTCTCAAAATAAAAGAAATAGAAAGGCCTAGGACACAGATCAGTGTTAGCACATTTGTCAGGCATACACAAGGCTCTGGGTTCAAGCACCACCACCACCACCAACAACAACAACAAAAAAGCATATTTATGCCGGGCATGGTGGCTCACGCCTGTAATCCCAGCACTCGGGAGGCAGAGACAGGAGGATTGCTGAGTTTGAGGCTTGCCTGGGCTACATAGTGAGCTGAGGGCCAGCCTGAACTACAAAGCAAGACCCTGTCTCAAAAAAAAAACCATATTTATTAGATGATACTAGACATTATGTCAACTGGTTTGGCCAAGAGAATGCTTTAAAACAAATTACTAAGCCTTTTGAGAACGGCTTTCTCATTCTGTGTGGTTTTGTTGTTTGTTTTTTGAGACCAGGTCTTGCTATATAGTTCATGTTGGCCTCAAACACACTATGCAGCCCAAACTGGCCTCAAATCTGCAGTGATTTACCTGCCTCAGCTTTCTGAGTGCTGGCATTACAGATGTGCACCATCAGAGCCAACTGTTGTATGTATTATTTTAGCAGTTGGTTAAATTGGTCAAATTAGAGGATTTACAACTGCTGATCCCCGTGTAAACAAGATAGCAGTTAAGTTTTAAACTGGTCCTTCTACCTAGATATACATTAAAATGCGTGTGTCCTAGATTACAAGGACAGATGTAATCTTGTAGATCAAGAACAATGAAGTTACTAGTTAGACTTCTATCAATCTGAAATTGTTACACACAATACTCAACATTCTCCCATCTAAGTAGTAACCAGGCCCCAACCTGCTTAGCTTTTGAGATCAGATGATCTGGCACATTCAGGGTGTGGCCTTAGACTCAAACACTCTCAAACTTAGGAAAATAACACCCTAGTATACACATGACTTATGAATTGTACTCTAAAGTCCAGCATTAGGAAATATGCAAATTTCAGGACTATAACCAGAGGAAAGGGAAAAGAAGTCAAACCTGAAATTCCTTAAACAGAATGCAAATAGCAAGGCCAGTGTCCAGTCCTAGAAGTCTGTACATAGGCCAGGGATTTAGCTCAGTGGCACTGTGCCTGCCTCGTAAGTGCAAGGTCCCAAGTTCAATCCCCAGTACCAAAAAACAAAACAAAACACAACTGTACACAAACCCAACCTAGCCCCATGTTCCTTATTAATTCCATTCCTAGAAAAGCAGTACAATATGAAAACAGCCCTGCAGTACACTGACTTGTCAGTGGGAGAACAGAAGGCCCTCAAACACTTGTAGCAACGGTGGTGACAGGAAGTCTCTGTCTGGCAAACCAATCAAAAGAATGCATATGGAACTTACTGCTTTCTTAGAAGGCCATGTGCGCCCTTTTATTCATTGCATCAGGCACTACAGCCTTTAGCCAGAGTGCCACATGACACTTGTGGGTAAAGCCTTATTTCTAAACTGACAATAATCCTTCCCCCTGGTAGACTGGGAGGTGCGTGGTGTACTCTTCCTTAATAACACAAGCAGGTTCCCCCCCAAGAACAAATGACAGACCAACAAAAGGGAGAAAATACGCTGCTGCCTCTGCCGCCAGCTTGAAACCAAGCTCTGAGCACATAGACACTAGGGGAGGTTCTGGGCTTTCCGAGTCTAGCCAGACTTTCCCATGCCTGGTCAAATGACTCCCTGGCAGCCAGCTGGCGAGAGGCCCCGGTCCCCTCTTCGTCTTGGCCACTGCCGCACAGCGGTGACCTCACACACATCATGCACAGAGGGTGCCTCCCAAGAGACGACCCTGGGGGAGAACAGCATTCCCAAACTTCTCCATCAGACCTTCCAATTCTACAGCTCCCTCCTCAGCCGCCTCTCTTTCAAGCAGCCCTTAGGCTCCTCCAACAGCAAGGACATAGGTTAGTTTCCTTAGAGGCAACCAGGCCCCTGCAGACCTGCCTCAGTTTCCTCTGCGCTTAGAGGCAACCGCTCCCCCCAGCCTGCTGGACCTGCCTGTGTGTGAGGCGCTAGGGGACAGCTGAGAACACACACCCGCGGAGCGCCCCACAGGTGAAGCGCTTTCTTTGAGGGTACTTTCAATGGGACAGGTATGGGCTGCCCAGAACACGGACACTTCCTGCCAGCCAGGGCTTCCCTCACCCCTGAAGGGCACTGGGAGTCTCAGGCCGCGCCCCACACTGACGAGGCCCCCCAGATCACATCCTGGAGTACAGAGGGGAGCCCCAATCTTCCCGTAGGACCCCACCCCAGCTTGGGCCCCGGGGACCCCTGCGCCGTCGCCACCCCCTCCTCACCTGCCGCCGGCCCGGCGCGCACCTGAGAGGGGAAGAAGGGAAGGAGGGAGGAGGGGAGAGGCCGGATCCGGGCTGCGGACGCCTCAGGCGGGGTGGCTGCGGATTCCGCCGCGGCGGCGTCTCCGGGGCAGAGGGGCAAAGGGGGACGGTCGCGACATCCTCACAGGCGGCCCCAGGAAGTCGGCCCCCCCATCCATCCCCGGGTGGCCCTGCAGGCCGCTCCCGCCCCTCGCCGGCCCCGCCCCCGCGGGGCCCCGCCCCTCTCGGGAGCGCGCCCCTGCTCCGTCGCGGCCGCCGCACCATAGAGAGGAGAGAGGCGCGCGGCGGGACAGAGCGCGGTCTCCGCGCGCGCCCCCTGGCGGTGCCCAGACCCGGGAGGCGGGGCCGGGCTGGAGCCTCCCCGGGCCAAAGCCTGTTGTGGTTGCCTTGGCTATAGAACTTGGCCCGCAGAGCTAGAAGTCCTGGTTCTGAGTCCTCTCATTGGGCCAGGCTCGCATAATGATCACCTAGAGCGAGTCCCTAAACATCTCTGATCTCGTTTCATGTAAAAGTTTGGAAGGTTACCTCACTTTGGTATCTAGCTGTTCCTCCAGAGCAGTACTATGGGCAGAAAATGAATCCCCTTTCACAGTAGAAGAAATTCAGGCCCATTGGGTCCCCGAGCTCATTGCAGATCCCACAGCTGGGAAGTCACATATGAGCCAGGTCTAAGAGACCTCAAAACCTGAGCTTGCCCAATGATGCGCTCCCACCTCTGCCATTTCCCAGTCTGACCCTGCATTGGCTACTTTCTGCCTAGAACCAGTCAGGAGCAGCTGAGAAAGGCTGGGGTTGAATGACTACTACTCCACTTTGGCCATTCATCAGCTGTGTACCTTCCAGCAAGGTATGTAACCATTCTGAGCACTTTTCCTTATCCTGGAAATGCAAGTTGATGAGCTAATACACCAAACACTCAGTAAACCATGAAACACTAGGGTAGCATAGAGAACCGTTAGGGTGACTAAGAAGATTCCTAGTCATGGAATAATCTTTCTTTCTAATCTTTTCTTCTGACTGGTATCTAGGGACACAGTTTTCTTAGGCTTTAGATTCCTGTTGAGACTACCTACAGTTTTTCTAGAAAATGTAAATTGTTTTTATTTTTGCATGCTAGGGATCAAACCCAGGGCCTCACACACACTAGGCATGTGCTCTGCCACTAAGCTATCTCACTTACATATTTTTCTCTTGTATTTTAAAATATGGAATATCATAAGGGAAATGCCAGTAAATATATATACATAGCTGGCCTCAGTGGTACCTGCCTATCATCCCAGCTACTTGGGAGGTAGACTCAGGAGGATCACAAGTTCTGCTATTTTACTTTACTACAAGGATCTTTATCATTTCCAATCCTCAAAATGACCCAGCATACCGAATAGCATTGTTCCCATGTTATCAATGAAAATCTACATATTAAGTAATTTGCCCAAATCTATACAGATAGAAAAAGGCAGAGTTGGAATATTAAGTCACTTCTTTGTACCACTTGGAATGCATAAAAAGATTGTCCTCTCAGGGCCGGAGGGTTAGCTCAGTGGTTCTGGCACCTGCCTTGCAAGCGCAAGGTCCTGAGTTCGATCCCCGGTAACCACATATAATGCTGGGCATGGAGACATGCCCACCAACAATCAACACCGCATACCACAGTGCCGAACGTGGTGGCTCACGCCTGTCATCCCAGCACTCAGGAGGCAGAGACAGGAGGATTGCTGAGTTTGCAGCGGCTTGCCTGGGCACCATAGTGAGCTCAGGGGCCAGCCTGAACTACAAAGCGAGACCCTGTCTCAAAAGCAAAAAAAAAAAAAGATTGTCCTCTCTACTCCTGAATTAAATGTGTCCATTTTTCTCCAACTTACTTTTTGTAACTTTCCTTGTTGTAATTCTGTCTCATCTCTCTGCTTTTCTTGTGGAGTGGCTTTCTTCCCCCCACTCCCAAAGACATTTATTACCTTCCCTCCGCCTTGTCTGGTTCCATTTTACCTTCAGTACTGGAGACCAAACCCAGGACTCATGCTACTAGTCAGGCTCTTCGCCCCTGAGCTGTGTCCATATTTTGTATTTATTTATCTTTTATTACTGAGTTTGAACCCAAGGCATTGCACATGCTAGACAAGTTCTCTACTACTGAGTTGCTGCATCCACAGCCCTTTTTTCTTCCTCCCTTCCTTCGTTTCTTTCTTTTTCTAAATTTTTGTGAGACAGGGCCTCATAAAGTTGCCCAGTCTGGTCTCAAACTTCCAATCCTCCTACTTTAGTCCGTGAGTGGCTGAGGTTATAGGCACATACCACTACACACACACACACACACACACACACACACGATGCTGTGGTGGGGTTGAACCTGGAACTTCCCACTGGTTCCTCTTCTCTTGAGATGTCTGTTCTTTTTATATTTGAAGTAGACTAGTGAGCTATGATTGAGGCATAGCCTTTCCCCATTCTCTAGATGTAAATTATAGCCACAGAAATTTAATAGGTCCTGAACACAGGGAAGGTAAGACCCTGACATGTCTTTTTGGAAACTTAGTTTACACACTGAGTTCCCAGTTCTGAGAGGAGGTGCACTTAATTCACCAACTAGACCCAATCACCTGGAGTTTGACTTGGTGAAGTCTCATGGAAATCTGATGGGGGCCCTCTGGTCCACATTCTGGCTAAATCCCTAGAAAGTTGCTACCTACTGTGAACATCGCTGAAGCCATGTGGCCCTGCCTCCCTTCTCCACCTTAGGCCTGGCTGTCATCACTATTCTACATCTTTCTCATGCCCTTCCAAAGAGGCACTCAATAATGTACCCATTATGTAAGTAATCTGAGATCCTTTTCGGCAAGCAGCAATAGAATTCAGTAGTAATAAAACACTGAATTGTCTACCAGCTGACATATTTATAGGAGCTGTTTACATGGACATATTTTTATTATTTCTATTCATTTGCTAAGTACTTTCCAATACATATTTATGAAGCACATGACTTTCCTCAAATACTAATGAAAAAATAAATTATCAAATTATCTGTTTTATTAGGAGCAGCAGGTCTTATAAGTCCTAGTGCCCTGAATTTTTTTTTTTTTTTTTTTGAGACAGGGTCTCGCTCTGTAGTTCAGGCTGGCTCTGAGCTCACTATGTAGCCCAGGCAAGCCTCGAACTCAGCAATCCTCCTGTCTCTGCCTCCTGAGTGCTGGGATTACAGGCGTGAGCCACCACGCCCGGCCTAGTGCCCTGAATTTTGCAACTTCTGGTAAAAGCCAGAAGAATGTGTGGTGATTGTGCACCTACTATGTGTCAGACACTCCATGAAAGGCACTTTAAATAAATTGTCTATTTAATTCCCCAGACATGTATCTCACCAATAAAGAAAATGTAATTCCCCTGCAACAGAGATTTTTACCACTGAGACAGAGGCATTATCTTATCCAAAGAAGTCAGACAAAAGTCCTCAGGAGGGATTTGAACCTATATCACTTCCTGATTTCAAAATCCCAAATCATTATTCCATTTCACCAGTTCCCTTAACTTCTCAGAATCTAATACACTGTGCAAAATATACTACTCAGAGAGGTTGTACAGGTCACCCCAGAATGGGACACCTAAAGACACACAGGGTGCCAACCCTAATTTATCTATGGATAAGATATATATTCACTCCTAGGAAAGGATTCCCTAAGAAATCTGTGGTAGGAGGTTTCTAAATAAATAAATAAATAAAGGTCAGAAGAAGTAGTCCACTCATTCCTGAAGAAGGCTGCATATCTTTTGAGCAAAGATGCAAAACACAGGACCCTTGGTCCAAAGTTCATAGTTTTAAAATGACAACATCATAGCATTAAACTAAATGGAGGACTCTGTTAAGCAAAGGGCTTTGTGTGACTGCACTAGTCAGGCTCCCAGTAAGCTGGCCCTGGCTTATCGGAAGACTCTCACCAGTATCTTCCAGCTATCAGAAGCCTCTTGCTGATAGGAAACTGAACACTAATCACATGCCTGAAAGGTATCTGGTGCCTCACATCACCTCTGTGACCAGGAAGCAAGTCTATGAAGCATGTAATATTTTCCCATTTCACCGTGGATCAAACTCAGGCTTATAAAGAGGTGAAGTCATCATTCAATGTCTAAAGCAAGTCAATATCAACTAAGATCCAGTTATTTGAGGTGTTAAATCCTAGCTACTCAGGGGGGTTGAGCCAAGAAGATCATAAGTTCAAGGCCAGCCTGGGCAATTTAGTGACAGCTTATCTGTAAATAAAAAGAGCCGAGATGTGTCTTAGTGATAGAGCATTCCTGGGATCACTCTCCAGTACCGACCAAAGAAAATCTTGACTTTGTATCCTTTTCAGCATGGTCCTATTGTCTCCTGGCAAAACACACACACAGAAACTGTGGCTAGCTGCCTAGAAATTGGGGAAGAGGCCAGAGTGAACAGGGCTGGGAACTGCTCAGGGAGTTGATATGAACAGAAGTTGAAGCACAGTGGTGTAGCTTGAGGCCTGTGGAATTCTGCTGGGCAAACATGTCACCAATTCCCTGAACCAAAACTGACTGGATTTCTGACTGTCAAGAGGTCTTTATTTTATTTTATTTTATTTTATTTTTTAAGTTTTGTTGAGACAGGGTCTCCCTTTGTAGTTCAGGCTGGCCCTGAGCTCACTATGTAGTCCAAGCAAGCATTGAACTCAGCATCCTCCTGCCTCTGCCTCCCAAATGCTGGAATTAGAAGTGTGAGCCACCATACCCAGCATTGTGGTGTGTGGTGCTGATTGTTGGGATTATGCCCAGCATTGTGGTGTGTGGTACTGGGAATCGAACTTGGCACCTTCCACTTATGAGGCAGATGCTAGAACCACTGAACTAAATCCCTGGGCCTATGAGGTCTTTACTTTTAAAGGTTAAGTGCCCAGAACCTTAGGTATCCAACTCAGTGATAAAATACTGTAAGCAGCCAACTGATAGCAGGACTAAAAGCAAGATGGTGGCTCTTTTGTTTCCCAATACAGTCCTAAAGTTAGTCTAACCAGTGCATTTGGACAAGAGGAAATGAGGGAAAGCAATCAGGGGAACTTTACTTACCCTTTTCTTTTCCTAGGGTGCTGATGATTGAACCCTGGGCCTCACACATACTAGGCAAACACCTTACCACTGAGGTATACCCCTAGCCCTCAGGGTAACCACTGATTAATAATATATACAGCCTCAAAAAAAAAAAGTCAAAATACTACACACACACACACACACACACACACACACACAGAGGCCACAGCAGGAACACCCAACATCTGATTCCCTCACACTCTCCCTACTTTCCAGCATGGCCACAGAGTGCGGTTCAGGAAAACCTACAGCCATCCTCAGCTCTAGGGCTGTTTCTTGGCTGGTCTGAGCCAATCACAGGGTCCCATTTCCTCTGCCAGTGACTGAGTTAGATTCGGGAGCCAGATACAGTTCTACACTGCTGGTATTTGAAGCAAGTCAGTTGAAGCAAGTCAGCTTGTAGAAGGAAGTTCTGCATTTTCCTCAGGACACAGGTAGGTGATCCTTTTCCTGCTTGCAGATCTTGCATGTCTGGATTGATGCTTGAAGTGGCTGTGGCTGAGGCTTGGTAAGGGCAATGAGTGTGAGGACAAAATGAACACAAAAAAAGAAGAGAGCAGAAACAGAAAAGCCCAGTGGTACTTGGCAGTAAGCCACTGAATGAACTAACCCAAGACTTCACAGATGAGGGTGTCACTGCTAATGTAGGTTTTGTTATTTGGAGTAAAAAACTGAGCTGGAGATTTACCTCAGCGGGTCCGGCATCTGCCTAACAAGCACAAGGTCCCGAGGAGTTCAGTCCCTGGTACACATACCACAATGCTGGGCATGGTGGATCACACCTATAATCCGAGCACGCCAGAGGCAGAGGCAAAAGGATTGCTGTGAGTTCCAAGACAGCCTGAGCTACCAAGTGAGCTCCGGGCCAGCCTGAATTACAAAGCAAGACTGTCTCAAAAAAAAAGTAGCCTCAGGGACGCATGGATCTTTTTACTACAGAGGCAGGATCCTGCTCTGTAGTTCAGGCTGGCTTTGAACTCAAGATTATCCTCCTGCCTCAGCCTCCCAAGTGCTAAGATTACAGGTGTGCCACCATACGTGACTAACACATAGATCTTTTGGCCGACAATATTTTGGAACTCAAGTGCCTGACTGCAGGTTATCAACTGTTAACACTTGGTAGGACTTAACATTAACTTTGTTGAATTTCCCCAAAATATATACAATAATCTGTAGAAAGATGTAGAGCCAGGTGTGGTGGTACACATCTATAATTTCAGCACTCTGGTAGGTTGGGGCAGGAGGATCTCAAGTTTAAACTGAGCCTGGGCAACTTGGGGAGATGCTGTCTCAAAGTTAAAAATTCTAAAAAGGGCTGGGAATGTAACTCAGTTCTATCCCCAGTATGGGGAGAAAAAAAAAGATTCTGAGAACTTAATGACAATCTAAAGAGGAAAACTTTCCTACATTCCTCTTTTGGCATCTTTAAAATGTATTAAAGGGGCCAGGGATGCAGCTCAGTGGTGCAACACCTGCCTGGCAACTGCAAGGTCCTGAGTTCAAGTCCTAGTATGGTTTTTTAAAAAAAAGCACTGGGCTGGAATATTTAGCTCAGTGGTTCTGCCTGCCTAGCAAGCACAAGGTCCCTGGTTCGATCCCTGATAACCACATACAACAGTACAGGGCATGCTGACTCACACCCAACAGCAATCAGTACCACATATCACAGTGCCGGGCACGGTGGCTCATGCCTGTACTACCAGCACTCCAGAGGCAGAGGGAGGATTGCTGAGTTCGAGGCTTGCCTGGGCTACATAGTGACCTCAGGGACAGCCTGAACTATAAAGCAAGGCCCTGTTTAAAAAAAAAAAATGCATTAAAGGCCATTCATTAATAGGTTGTCATAATATGGAAAGAATAAGAGAAAAATTGACACAGGAGCACTTGGAGTGGGCTCTGGGCTCATGGGCAGTATATGAGAAGTATAAAGCGTTATAAACATCTGGGCCGGAGATTTAACTCAGTGGTTCCAGCGCCTACCTTGCAAGCGCAAGGTCCTGAGTTGATCCTGGTAACCACATACAATGCTGGGTATGGTGACTCCCACCAGCAATCACTACCACATACCACAGTGCCAGGCGTGGTGGCTCATGCCTGTAATCCCAGCACTCGGGAGGCAGAGGCAGGAGGATTGCTGAGTTCAAGGCTTGCCTGGGCTACATAGTGAGCTCAGGGCCAGCCTCAACTACAAAGCGAGACCCTGTCTCAAAAAAAAAAAAAAAGTTATAAACATCCACCTACAGCACAGTTGAGGGATTAAAAAGGGGAGCACGTCAGAGTGACGCCCACGGCACAGCAGAGGTAGACAGAAGGCCCAGTGGCCAACGGAGCAACAGCTCGTGGGCAGCAGAGTCCACCAAGGGGCTGCATTGGACAGCACAGCCGGAAGAGGCACAGCAGCAGCCTGCAGACAGATGAAGCCCTGGTCCAGGACCAGGGTCCCAAGGACAAGCTGCCAGGAAGACTTGCAGTAGGAGGACTGGAGCATCTCCCAAGAGCAGCCCGTAGGTGAGGACTGTGCGCCTTAAGCTACAGCTCCTGTCCCAGCAGCATCAGAGCTGGTGGGTGGGAAATTAAAGGCAGAGCAAGGAGCGAAGGAGTCCTAGGTCCTGGCCCCCATTCTGCCACTGGGACTGTCACTTCTCTTTCAGCCTCAGGTTCTTTCTTAAATGATAAGATAGGCTAGGTGACCTGCAAACTGCACTGCTGGAGCATCCTGGCTCAGGAATAAAGTACCTGGACTCGCTGCATAAGGAAACAGAGCAGCCCACGGCACTGGGGACAAACGGGTTCGCCTTGAATGCCAACTCCAACTCCTTGGAGTATTACTTAGGAAAAACTGCAAAATACTCTGAGCTTTGCAAAAAGAAAGAAGAAAGGTTGATTGGCAATGTCTACTTTGGTCTCAAGATGCCCGCATGGTACCACCCATGGCTGGAATTTGCCTTTGCTCAACAGAACGCTTCTTACTATGGTTGCAGGAATGTGCCAGGCATACATGATACAGATACCGAAGACGGATTTCCCTTGGGGTCTTCTGTGAAAAGGAGTGCCAGGGTTTAGTTGCCAGCCCTACAAATACTGACACACCCCTGGGCTAGTCTACCACTCATTCCTCACCCTTCATCTCTGCTGTGTCTGTCACTACGAATGCTACATCATCTAAGTATATCTCCCACTCTTTTTTCTTCAGCTAAGGCATAACTCATTATACAAGATCCTGTTGAACCAAGGAAAATCTGCCTTTAAAAAAAACACAGCCCGGGCTGGAGATTTGGCTCAGTGATTCCAGTGCCTGCCTGGTGAGCACAGGGTCCTGAGTAACCACATACAACAATGCAGGCATGGTGACTCACGCCCATCAGCAATCAATACCACATATACCACAGTGCCAGGCGTGGTGGCACACGCCTGTCATCCCAGCACTCGGGAGGCAGAAGCAGGAGGACTGCTGAGTTCAAGGCTTGCCTGGGCTACATAGTGAGCTTAGGGGCAGCCTGAACACAAAGCGAGACCCTGTCTCAAAAAACAAACATTCAGGGCCGGAGGGTTAGCTCAGTGGTTCCGGCGCCTGCCTTGCAAGCGTAAGGACCTGAGTTCGATC
>PVIC010028404.1:0-23215 GCA_004025085.1 Thryonomys swinderianus
AAAAAAAAAAAAAAAAAAAAAAAAAAAAAAAGAGTTCCTAGAAGACTCCAGCTGTGCCTTGGGTCTACTGGTGTGGGATGTTGCACACAACCAGGAGAAGCCATAGAGTAGTGGCAGTGATGAGGAAGTTAGGGTCAAAAGCCTATATGTCCTCTCACAGAGTTCCTCCCAATCCGTTCAAACTGTCCCTTGCTTCTGGTTGTCTGCAGCTTTCTCCACATTTCTCCTCCACTTTGTTACTAACAAATAAACACTCCTCTCCCTCCCAACTTTAGAAACAAAAATAAAGACAAATTTATCTTTTAAAAAATTTCTCCAGCTTGGCGTGGTGGCTCACGCCTGTCATCCCAGCACTCGGGAGGCAGAGACAGGAGGATTGCTGAGTTCCAGGCTTGCCTGGGCTACATAATGAGCTCAGGGCCAGCCGGAACTACAAAGCGAGACCCTGTCTCAAAAAAAAAAATCTCCAAATCCTTCTCCTTTTTACCCAAATGAGGACAAAATCCAAATTGTTAATTCCATAAATAGATTATAACCAAGGTGGAAGACAGAACTGTAAAAATTTCATAGATATGACAGAGACCAAATGTAATTAGAGGAGGTTAAGACCTGTGTAGGTTCATATAACAAGCTGGAGAAAAGACCAGGATCAGGGATTTGTGTAATTTCTAAGGAGAATAATCAACTTTGAGATGAGTCAAGAACACAGTGTGAGATTTGGTGAGTCAAAATTTCGTCCCAGAAACATAGTGTCTTCAAAGAGCTGAGGCTGGGAGAGGGAGAAGCAGAGAAAGGCTTCGAGTGAAGCAGCAGGTGTCAGTGAGAGTAAAGAGAAGGAGCAGGAAATACAATACTTGCCTCAGAGAAAGAAACACAGAAAAAATGGACAAGCAGAAAAAAAATAACCTGGGGAATCCTACATAAACTGCCTTACTGATGATAGAAATTTCTAAATAGAAAATCTGAGCACCAAATTAGGTGAGATTAGCCAGGGTAGTTCTGTAAAACAGATAAATCTTGAACAGAACCTGGCTCACTGAAAGTGTTCTGTCTCCCTTTGCAAGCCTTGGATTGGCACAGCTCTGTTCACTTAGAGGACAGAGTCTACCTGTGGATGGCCTATACTGAAAATGGTTGGCATATAACAGGAGGGATATGGCTGGGAGATGCCAGAGAAAAAATATATGACCTCCCAGAATTGTTCTTATGGCCTGGTCTTGGGTTAAAAGAGGAGATAAGGGTAGAGCCTAAGATCTTTCTCTGAGGGAATAGTGGAAAGATTGTGCTATACAAATTTTATTTTGGGCTGTGCGACCTTCAACATGATTATGGCTTAGGCTCTGCCATTAGGAAATGGATGAACTTGCTGCAGATTCTCCTGGTGTCTCACTGCAGTCTGGAGTTCTGTAGTATCCAAAGTGCATTCAGAGTCCTAAACTCTAGATGCTTTGTTGTCATACCAAGCCCAAGGTGAAAGGATCCCTGTGATGCCGCCCCTTTGAAGAATGGTATAGCAGAAGTTTCCAGAATAGACCAAACTAATGTCATATAACTAATGGGTGAAAGGTTCCTGGGACTCTACCTTCTCAATCCCTGCTCTCTAGCTGGAGGCTGCCTGCTGTCGAAGTGCAACTGTAGGACTGTGCCACCTGTGCGCTTCGGGGTGGCCCTTGCGAGAGTGGCCTTGGACAAGAGGGAAGACTGAAAACGAGAAGTTGTTAAACTTGTGCCCTTGGTTCATCAGATGGCAGAAGAAACTGAGCCCAGACTTTGGGAGATCTGGTGTACAGCGTGAGAGAGATGAATCTTCGGAGCCCAAATAGACAAGACAGTTCTGTGTGCAGGGCGATCACTCAGGCTAAATCCTCTCACAAAAATTCCACCTGTACCTTTCCAGAAGCTCTAGGAATGCCTTTGCTACTTGGAAATAAAAGCTTTCCCAATAAATTCACAAGTCCTAATTTATCAACCATATCTCCTAATTCATACTTCTCATTTTCCCCATCCTTATCATCTTAATACTCTTTTAATTTTATTCCCAAGACCCCACCTCTCTGTTTCCTCTTCTCCTTTTTGTTCCTCCTCCTTTTCCTTCTTTTCCTTCTTTTTCTTTTTCCTCTTCTCCTGTTTCCCTCTCTCCTCTAACCCCTCCTCTCCCTCCCTCCCTCCTTCTCTCTTTCTCTCCCCATCTCTCTTTCTCTCCTCCCTCCTTCTCTGTCTGTGTTTCTTTCTTTTTCTCTCTTCAAAACCTTTGATGGAACAGATCTTTCTATCTCCAGCATGCTTTATGCCCAGGTACGTAAAAATTATTCACATGAGTGACTGTCAAACTCACTGTCTGCGGTGCCCTGAGGGTCCCAACTCAGGTCATTCTGTGAATCTTGACACTTCTCAACACCTGCAGGACCCTTCCCCCAAGCGCACCTAACAGCCTTCACAGGGTTTCTTTAGATGTTCTCTGTGACTCCACTTCTATCGTTTCCTCTGGCATTGGTGCCCTTGGCAAAATGTTTATCAAGTCCCCCGGACCCTTGTAATACCCAAGCATTCCTGAAGAGGGCAATGCCAGCCTTCATGGAAGTAGCCAGCTTTCTGCTTTAGGTACTTGTTGCAACAATGCAGGATTGTATGGAACTTGTAAACAGTTTTCTTCATATAGTTCTGATAGTACCTCAGAGAATCTGTGCCTCTTGATTTGGTTTTGCAGCTTTCTTACAAATAACTCCAAAACACTAGGATATTATCTTCAATTTCTGCTCGGTGATCCCATGGTACTAGATTCCTGAAGACTACAAAAAACTGGGTTCTCTTTGTTCCACTACATAGAATAAATTCTGAAATTCACAAAAGTCTTGTGACTTTATCCCAGAAAAAGAGATAAATATTCAAGTGCCAAAGCTGCTGGTATACTTCTCCCTGTCCATATAGAGGATGGGAAATGCAATAGAAAAGACACAAAAACAGTGAAAGCCAGGGGGAATCTGCTAGCATTTAGACCTACTCTCCCCAAGATAATGTCCAAAGGCTGTTAGTGATAATGTAAAGGCTGTTAGGTGCGCTTGGGGGAAGGGTCCTGCAGGTGTTGAGGAGTGTCAAGATTCACAGAATGACCTGAGTTGGGACCTACTCTCCCCAAGATAATGTCCAAACTTCAGAAAGAGGGCTGGGGATTTAGCTCAAGGGGTACCGCACCTACCTTGGAACCACAAGGACCTGAGTTCAATCCCCAGTACTGCCCCCCAATTTTTTTTTCTTCTTCAGAAAGAAAATGACTACTTACAGCATTTCTGGCTGTGGCACAGAAAGCGAGCTCACGGGAAGGCAGGGTTTCATGTCCTAGGTACTTGCAGCTAAAACTTTCAATACCCAACTTTATGCCACTTTGCTTTGTCATGACTCTCTGGCCAAGAGAACTGAAGGCTGAGAGCCAGAGAAATCACATTTTTTGAGTTAGTGTTCCAAACCACTAGCAAGGTGGATTTTGTCCTTTTCTCTCCTGAAAATTCAGGGGGCAGTGAAAGGATGAAAAGGGTGACTGGTGAATTGGATGTGTATGTGTGAGGGGGAGGTACTCTTGGCCAGGAGAAAACCTAGAAGCCAAAGTAATTGGAGAGATAAATCAGGAAAACATCCCTAAGGAGCACCAGAAAGCTACCAGCAGTGCAGAGAAACCAGTTGTTCACATAAACCAGTTCTACCGCCCTGAAAACTTGGCTGGCTCCAGAAAGGCCACATGTTTTATGTGACCTCTGGGCACAGGAGAAATAAAACTGTTTTTGCTGTCAAATGAATACTAACCCAACTTGAAGAGATAAATGGTATTTTTTTCATCTGTCCAGGGAGGCACAGAGGCGGGCTTCTTAATGCCACCTAAGAAGGCAAAGGAAAGAACCCTCTAGAGGATTCTTCTCTCTAGATTCTTACTGTTTGGAAGGTTTTTTGGATGATTGTTCTGTTCAAACAACTTTTAAATAAAAAGCCTCTACCCTGAGTGACAATAGCCTCTAGAAGGAGGATGGAGAGGCTACCGTGGCTCTGGCCCACATTTCGCAGATTAAGTAGGAGCTCTATGTTCAAAGTCCAGGACAGAGATAAATCCTGTGTAGTTTTTAAGATACATGATATCCTAAAATCTGGGAGTTAGGAGAGATTAGATGATTTGATTCTAAGGAATTTTGTTATATTTTTATGTATGATAGCAACATCATATTGTTTTAAAGGGGTTGTTATAAGTTACAAATGCATAAAGAAAGATTCATACATGAAATGTTGTGATTCCAAAGGTTAGGTGAAATAGCATTGATCAAAATTTAATAATTATTGGGGCAGGGAAAAATTTAGTAATTATTCAAGTTGGTGATGGGTACACAGAAGTTTATTATACTTGTTCTTTCTACTTTGCATGTGGTTGAATATGGAGTCAGAAAAGAGGACCTGGTAAAGTTAAGCCTCAGACTAATCTAGAAAAAGAAGGAAAATCCAAAACTTGTCCGAGAGAAATCTCTACTGTTTCTGGGAGCATGTGCACAGCCAAGGGCATCAAGGCCAAAGGAACTGATAGAAGTGGAGTCACAGAGAAGAGATGTTAAAGGAACCCAGTGAGGGCTGTTAGGAGGGCTTGAGAGAAGGGTCCTGGAGCCGTTGGGGCAGTGTCAGACTTTTAGCTGCGTAGGAGCAGCGACTTCTTGGGAGGGGGTTGGGGATTCTAAGTGGGAGGGAGGCTTTTCATCTTGTGCTCTTTAGCATGCTTGCAATTCGTAATTATATGAATTTCTTACCTATTCTGTTGAAAATCTCATTTGAGAAGTCTCCAGGCTGGGTTGAGGAACAGGAGTCTGCAGCCCCCTTAGGTCTGCTCCACGGATCTCAGGTGGGCTTGTGACAGTTGAAACTCTCACTAGGCAAACTGTCTGTGCAGGCCATTCATGATGTCAGTAACCTTCTTCTACCTATGTTTCTGAAAGTCGGGCTGCCCAGAGCCCCAAGGCCTCCAATAAACCCCTTCTGAGGCACAGTTCCATGGAGAAGAGAAATGGCTGCTCCTGGGTCCTCAGCTCGGGAGGCAGCCTTCTGGTGGAACAGGCTCTCTGCCTTTCTACTGGCTCCACAAATAGAGGGCTGCCTTTGCCCCCAAACGGTTTTCTTTGGCAGCTGCCTAGAACTTTGCCATTCAAACACACTGACTTGGGCAGTTTTTGCAGAGACATGTTTCCACCTTTTCCAATACCACAATAATAATAATAATAATAATAATAATAATAATAATAATAATAATTTCTGCTCCTTTCCGAAAAACAAAGCCAACTCCTTCTGCTTTAGTTACTTGGTGATGGGTCACTCTGGGCTATGCTGTCTCAACTACAAGTGGAATGCTATAGAGCAGACTGACTAGCATTGAGCCTGAGCTATCTTCCTCGGGGAACTGCCAGAAGAGAGACCGGAGCAAGGGAAACCTCGGTTCTCTCTTCTGAGAGCAAAACACTAGGGATAAGCACAGATCGTGTTCCTGGAGCTTACAGAAAACGTCCCACACAGTGACACCTGCTGCCCTTTCTCCCTCCCCCTGGCCCAGCAAGTCCTGTACAGGCTGTGCTGCTGCTCTGCCCACAAGCACAGGCCCAAATTATAGTCTATATCCTGTCACAGGCAAGAAAGAGACTTTCTGAATCTAAGCAGGATGGCGGATGCCCTAGGGGAGCTCCAAGCTCCAATTATTTCTGCCGAAGGAAATCCATTGTTGTGGGGGTTTTCTCTGAAACCAGAGGTCACAAGGGATACTGGGCCCTGTAACTGAGGTTGTCTGTAGGCTCTGCTGAGCTGCTGCCTACCCACAACCACCACAGTAGAAAGAGGCTAATGCATCCTTAACCCAGGCCTAGCCCTTTTACCCCGGCCCTCAGAGAAAAATTCTCTCCTTTTTTGAACCACAATTAGTTCAAAACCATAAGGTCCAAGAAACAATTCCCCTGGAGGACCCTCCAAAGAGCTTTACATGCTCCTTGGTTTATCCTTGAGAATCCTTCAAAATTTCTAAAGCGTTGCAATTCTTTCTACAGTCTGAATCCAGCAGTTTTGGAAGGGTTTCAAAGGGTAGAGTGCCAGCAGCTCCCTGCAGCTTTTCTTCCCTGCCCGCAGCAGAAACCCTCTGAAAGTGAAATAAGCACTCACTAGGACATCTGGTCTACTGTAGCACTACCACTGCAGACAAGCCATGAAGCACCCTTTCAGGTATTCCCTAAGAGGTCCCTGCAAGGAGCTTGCTACAGGGAAAACAACTGAGCCTAAGCTACCAGCCTAAAGATCCCGTGAGCTCTCTCCACTCTGAGGCAAGAATGGCTCATCTCGCCTCACATGTCTTCAAAAGGGTGAGCTGGTGGCTGTCATGGGCCTGTCTCTCTCAGTCAAAGCTGGGTTTGTAGAGATCAGTTGTTCCTTCATTTCCTAGGAATAGCCATCCTCTCCCAACTGACAACTGAGCAAAAAAGAAGCTATTGCAATTGGAGCATGAAAGATTTTAGCTAGAAACGAACCCCACCTTCCAGATTATCAGGGTTCTCTGTGAGTAATGAAATATAATAAATAAAAACAAAAGTTATAAAGTCACATACATTGGGGATGCAGCACTAGCCTTACCAAATATGAGCTCTGTGACCTGGACAATGATTTAACCTCTCCATCTCAATTTGTCATCCCTAAAAAGACAGAATAGTGGAGACCTTGCAGCTCAAAGTGTCCAGCTCAAGCCACCACCTCATTCTTTACCAGGGAACTCCAGCTTCTTCCTGAAGTCTTCCGGGTATTCTGAGGGCCTCAGAATTCCATGTGGTTCCAATTTGGAATCATATGTAACTTGTGATTTCACCACTCTTTTTCATGGCCGCATTTTTCCTTCCTATTTTTTTATATCATATCGAGAACTCTGTTCTTTCCCAATTTCTTTTTTAAAATCAAACCATTCACTTGAAAGACTTGTACAAATGACATCATCTTAACATAGTTTGGATAAATAGAACAAGTGTGTGTGTTACAGCAACAAAAACAACTATTGGCTAGAAATTCCAGTGTTTATAAGTCTTTGATTGCATTGTCATTTGAAATATTCTCTGCGAACTCTGATATCTTGCTATGGAGCCATTTGCTCCTTCCTCCCCTCCACATATCAACTTTTTTCTTTTCTGGCTCATCTCAAGTTCATGTTCATTTCTTGTGGAAAAACAATTGACTGCCATGTGTACTATATTCCATTCCTTTAAATCAGAGCTTCTCCTTTCCCCCAGCTGGCTTACTACAAGTATTTTACTTTAAAAAGACTGTTCCTTTCTTAGCAGAAACCCTGATGGAAACTCATGAAATAATCACTTTGTCAACCTATTCCCCTTGCAAAAACATAATCATTGTTTATCCTACCACACATGAAGTAGAGTTTTTATACCAATTTCACACATGAGCAAACTGAGGCTAGTCCTGGAAGAGAAAATATTTAAATATAGTTCTTCTAGGTTTGAATATAGTGTTCCTACCGTTGCCTGAGTGTGTTATTGCTGAGAGAATGGGTCACGAAATTCTAACTTCTGTATTATAGACAAACAGAAAAAATATCCCTCAGATGGGTGTTGGAGAAACTTCTATCAGGCAGAGATTTCCCTGACTGAGGGAAGGGCTTACTTGCTATAGGCTATAAGCCTCCCCATCAGGCCAATCCCATAACCAGGAGTGAAAAATTCTGGGTACCACAAAATTACAGACTTTTAGCTGGGTATGATGGTGCATCCCTGTAACTCCAGAATTTGGAAAGCTGAGGCAGAAAGATTGCTACAAGTTCACAGCCATCCTGAACTATACAGGGAGATCCTGTCTTAAAAACAACAAAAACAACAACACACACAAATTACAGACTTGCATAGTCACTAAGCCACTATATTTCTGGGTTGTTTATTTCAGCCACTTTAAACATGACCCAGTTAAACTTTTGTCTTTAAACAAATTTCACTTCTTGGTCTCACAGTGAAAGGAAGTAGATAGTCTTCCTATATCCAACTTACAGATGACCAAATGAAATATCAGAGAAATCAAGAGATTTGCCCAAGGTAACACGGATGGTAAGTGGTAGAAGCCAAAATGCAGACTCTGATTCCATATGCTGGCAAGGCTCAACAGCCAAAGACCAGCAGAAATACACCTGTGGTTGATCACGATAAGTTTGTCGCTCATTGTTGCAGTGTGAGACAACCTGCTGTTCCCTGCTGAGCACCTTTTTTCCACATGCGAGTGACAATAAACCCAAGTCAGTCAAGCACAGCTGTGGTTCTGGTGGTCTTTGGCTGAAAGGCAGAAACAGAGGTTCAGTGAGAGCAAGCTGAAGCCTTTTCTGCCTTGGACCTAGATCTTCCATTCGGCAATAGTGGCCACATCTGAAAATTCTTGTAACTACTTCTTTGAAGTGCTGGCCTGCCCACTGTGGGAAGCAAGTTCATACTAAATTGAGCTGTGATATTTCACAGAAGTCCTTTATCTTTTTTTTTTTCTTTCTAGGAATGAGGTCCCTTGGATACTTTTGGTCTGATCAAACTTATATAATTCTTTGGTGAAATTATGTTCCAAGCTTCTAACAGGTAGTCCTGTTGTTTGTCTGTTTGTCTCATGTCTTTGATGTTGTCTGTTTATAAGGAGGAAAAGTCCATATGGAAAAGAGAGGCACAAGTTCAATAATCTTGTCTTGAGCAGCCCCTGGGGACTAGAGAAGCTCAAAAGCTCTCCTCAGAAAATGTCTTTTAGAGGAACTTTGCTTTAGGTTATTTCTAAACGTTTTAACACTTCTCAATATTGACATTATTTCCCAAAGACTACCTTCTTTAGTTTCACCTCGCCAAAAGCAGCGCTGTTTTGTTTTGGGTTTTTTTTTTTTTTTTTTTTTTTTTTTTTTGCTTTTGTTTGGCCTCTGATCAGTGATAATTGGTCTTTGGCCAAACTGGAAATATAAAGTTCACTACCACCATCTATACAGACCTTTGAGTTCTCATGAAACTTTCTTACTCTAAAAAATACCTCTTCTGGGCCGGAGATTAACTCAATGGTTCCGGCGCCTGCCTCGCAAGCGCAAGGTCCTGAGTTCGATCCCCGGTGACCACATACAATGCTGGGTGTGGTGACTCACGCCCACCAGCCATCAATACCATATGCCACAGTGCCGGGCATGGTGGCTCACTCCTGTAATCCCAGCACTCGGGAGGCAGAGACAGGAGGATTGCTGAGTTCTCAGCGGCTTACCTGGGCTACATAGTGAGCTCAGGTCCAGCCTGAACTACAAAGCGAGACCCTGTCTCAAAAAACAAACAAACAAACAAACAAACAAAAACCTCTTCCAAGGCTAAGCACATGCTTCCTTCATGCTTTCTCACTACAGAACTAGCTCCATATTTATCCTTCTGGCTGGCACAATTTCACTAGGAACAATTTCAAATTGTAGTAGGCACTTTGGGGCACTTTGAACACGAACAGAACAGATAATTTTGAATATAAAGCAGAAGAGGAGAAAAATTTTCTGAGAACATAAGAGTGGTCATTGTCTTTAGGAGATAGCACCTCAGTTTCCATGCTTTAAAGATTAATAAATGCTGACTTTTTGATTCATAGGGTTTGATAGAACTCTCAAGGGTTTGTGTTATGTCAATATACCACCCTCTTTTGTGTCTCTATACAGACCTCCAAATTTGTACTCTGTATGTTAAACATCTTACTTCTCCTTGCAGAGGAAACATAACTAGCCTTCCACAGCAATAACTGCAGGATGACCATAGCTGAGTCTCCTGTTTGTGTACAATTTTATGTTCTACTTCCTCTCATTTTTCCAGTTTTATAAAGCTTTACAGAATAGCTGATCAAAAATCATTTCATTGTCTTCCATATACTCTTGGACTATCTCCTGCAGGTAAAGTCAAACATATCTTTAATTTTTTTTTTGAGATACAGTCTTGCTTTGTAATTCAGGGCTGGTCTTGAGCTCACTATGTAGCCCAGGCAAGCCTTGAACTCACAGCAATCCTCCTGCCTCTGTCTCCCAAGTGCTGGGATTACAGGCTTGAGCCACCACACCTGGCTTTAAAAAATACTTTTAAAATCGTTAAACTGCATTAATGTTGTGTTAGTTACATGATAACCTTGTTACAATACCTGTAAGAAAATACAAAGAGGCTTTAGTTTCAAGGAAAAATAAAACTTTGAGTATGATTCAGTCTTTAGTTTGTTTGTTCAAGACCCAGGTTTAATTTCTCATAACTCAAACATCTTTGATTTCTCGCATCAATTTTATGAATTACATAAATTACCACTATTTCCATTTAATTTAAACAGTTAAATTGTATGTATAAAAGTGCATTCAATGAAATAGACTGATAACAGGTAGTTTTGAAAGTGTTTAATTTTATGAAATTCTTATAAGGTTAGTGTCACCTAAATTGTAACTTTTCTAGGATATATAACTTCAGGAAATTTTTAATACATCTTAAATATAGTTAATACCAATATATTGAATTCTTAAAAATTGCTAATGAAGTTTAAGTATTTTCATGGAAAAAATATATGAAATAATAATGTTAAATAGCTAGATTTAGACATTTCACAAAATATACAATATAAAGCCCTCATATTGTACATGAGAATATATGTAATTTTCTTTCAATTTTTATTTTTATTATTACATGCTCATGGTACATGATTTTTACATTCTTTAAGGGGAGTTGTACATCTACATAGCACATATCAATTCTTTTTTCAGTCTCACCTCCTACTTTCCCTTCCCCCTCCATCTCTCAATCCCCTTCCTTTCTGGAAAAGGCCTAACCCTCTATTTCCTATTACATATCTTTTACTTTGCTTTTTGCTTGTATTTTGAACTTCTCATGTAATATAAATCATGTGACATTTAAGCTTGGGCATCTGACTTATCTGACTTAACATTATGTTTTCAAGGCCCAACTGTTTTCCTACAAATGACTCCTTTATCCTTCCTTATGGCAATGTATACTCTATTGTGTATAAAGACAGCATTTTCTTTATCTATTGATATGCCGATAGGTTTAACTATTGTGAATTCTGGTGCTATGAACATAGATATAAACAGATCACTGAAATATGATGTCCTTAACTGTTTCGTGAAGATTCCTACAAGAGGAATAGTTAGCTCAAATGGAATAGGACTCTCCATATTGATTTCCACAGTGCTTGTAGTAGTTTACATTCCCATCAACTATGTAGAAGGGTTTCCCACAACCCAGCCTCACCAACATGTGTTATTATTTGATTTCTTGATGGTAGCCATTCTTTTTGGAATCTCAGTGTTGTTACAATTTGTATTTCTCTAATGACCAGAGATGTTGAAGATTTTTTCATGTATTTATTGGCCATTTGTACTTATGAGAAGTGTCTATTCATTTCACTTGTCTATTTTTTGATGGAGTCTTTTATTTTAGGTTTAACTTTTTGAGTTCTTTATATCTAGATATTAGTCCTCCATCCAAGGAATAGCTGGCAATTTTTCCCCCATTCTGTAGGCTGTCTCTTCACTGTTGGTTACTTCTTTTGTTGTGCGGAAACTTTCTGCCTTGACATGATCCCATTATTCTCGGGTGTTCTTTTTTATGCAATTAAGAGTTTGTTTAGAAAGTCTTTGTGTACTCAGGTCTTGAAGGGTTTTGCCCATTTTATCTTCTAGCAGATTAAATGTTTCTGTTTTCACATTTAGATCTTTGAAAGATTTGATTTTACTTTAGTACATGGTGAAATTTAAGGGTCTAGTTTTAGTCTTGTGTATTTGGGTAGCCAATTTTCCCAGAACCATTTATTAAAGAGATTGTTTTTACTCCAGTGTACATTTTTGTCCTTTTTGTCAAAGATCAGATAGCTGAATGTTCCTGGAATTGTTTCTGTATCTTCTATTCCATTCCACGGATCCTTCTGTTTGCTTTTATGCCACTACCATACTTTTTTTTTTTTTTAGTCACTGTGGCTTTTTAGTATAATTTGAAATCTAGGATTATGCCTCCTGCTTTGTTCTTGTTACACAGGACTACCTGTGTTAAACTAATTTCTTGATTCTCAGCTAATTTAGTACCTTAGACATAAATTAGTTAATTTAGTACCTTAGACATAAACTATCTTTGGATATTTATACAATTATAAAAAGAAAAGAGAAACATAGGTTTATATTTATTTTTCAACTGGTAGTCAACTAACAAAATGCACAGAAACTTTAAAATTATACAGACTAAAAGTGATATTAAATAATTATTCATAAAGAAATATAGTTAAGTAATCCTTTATTTTCTCTTCTCTATCTTGTGTTTGAAGAAAGTTACTTTGATTAAAAATGTTCAAGTATAACGATTATAAATAGAAATACCAAGAAATAATGAATATTTTTTTGTTTCCTTAAGATTGTTGTTATGATTTTTAATATGATTAATATAATATATAGTTTTCTTTAATATACTGACACCAATTATATGTAGTTATCTTTAAAAACAAGGTTATAATCTATTTTGCATTTACATATTTGTATATGCACAAATGCTTACATACATTATATTAATAATTTTTTTCTATAAATTATTATATGAATATGTTAAGTAAAATTTGAATTTGAGTGTTTTATGTAGAATGACTAAGTTATTTTTGCATAGATTAGTAGAAGTTCTTTTAGGCACCAAATTTTTCTACTAATTCTCCAAGCTTTTTGACATATTCAGAAATCATTTTTTAAAAGTGTCCTTACTTTTAAATTATAAGCTAATTTCTCAATAGCTGTAGTTTGCTGCTGAGTGATTTTACATTGCTGTCTATCTGCAGCTGATTTCCTCCAATTTCTTATAAAAGGGGATGGCAAAGGCTAGAGAAAAAAATGACAACATAGTCTTGCATAATTCCAAGTATATAGGGGGCTGAAAGGCCAGTGCCTCAGAGCTGGAAGAGACCGAGTCTCTCGTACCAGCCAGTATTTTGTTTTTTGTTTGTTTGTTTTTTTGAGACAGGGACTCGCTTTGTAGTTCAGGCTGGCCCTGAGCTCACTATGCAGCCCAGGCAAGCCTCGAACTCAGCAATCCTCCTGTCTCTGCCTCCCGAGTGCTGGGATTACAGGCGTGAGCCACCACGCCCGGCTTTCGTACCAGCCAGTATTTATTGGGTACACACAGTACTGGGAAGAAGTATCCAGTGACATAGAGGGTGGAGGTGATTTTATGTTAGAGTTTAAACCAATGCAAATCTCCTACTGATGAGGGCGGGAAAGAGCATTCTCAGACAGGAGGTGGGATGAGCTGAGCTCATAAGGGATTTGGCCCTCCTCGGGAGAGACCTTTCTCTTTCATATTACCGCTGTGTTCCCAAGAAACCAAAATGTCTTCAGGTGATGCTATCTTTCCTTTGAACACCACAGCATCACAGGTCACTAAGGCCTCAGGTGTGATCAAAGGCAAAATGGAGTTATGTTTTCGCGTGCCACAGCCAGCTCTCGGGCAAGGCAACATTGGGCCTACACAGCTACAGTTATACTTTCACTCTGAAATGATTTTCCTCAAAATTTATGTAGAAATGCAGCTGGCAGTTGACTTTATTTATTACTTTAGATATGTGTAACTTATATCTTTCCTTTCTGATAAATATTCATAATGTCATCTTTACTAAATCAAAAATGATAAAGTTATTAAGATGCCTTTTATACCTAACTTATTTTGGGTTTTTTCAAATGGCCATTGGTTCACAAAACTTTGCTCTTTTACTCTAAAAAGGAAAGGGCATAAAAGAACAATTAGGTTTATATAAATTTCTTTAGATTTTAAATAAGTCAAAGTGATGTGAGAATTTTGTCTACCAAACAATATTAAAATTACCTAACAAATTAATAATAAAATTTATCATCAAGATATATGTAAAATATGTAAACATATATCTTTCAATGATTGAATATTTTTCAAGTTCAGAGAAATCTATTTAAGCATAATCACAGATAAAATATCTCTCCACCAAATGATTTTTTTCAGGATTTTAAATGAATAAGTCCTTTTTCCCTTTTTTTCATAAAGTTTCTGGAGAGGTGCTAAGAATACTTATTTAATTTCATGACAATGGCCAGAAATTTATTGCTTATTTCAGGTTTTCATTAGATCCATGACTATGGCATAGCAATTTGGTATAGAGGCTGCATTGGCAATAGCAAAACACGCACATATATCTTTCAATTAGCTTAATTCTAGATCTCCAGTAAACGTAGTGGCTTCTCATGCTATTCAAACTGTCCCATTAACAAAAACTTCTCACCACTTTGTAGCTAATAGTATAACCTACGAAAAATTGCTTCTTTTCCCTTTTACGCTGTCTGGTGCTGAGGGGCAGTAAATCCAATTGTTCTCCTTCATTCACTTGAATCAGGGAAAGCCCACAATTGCTTACTTCTTTTAGGGAATTCTCCATATCCTGCACAGTCCTTCAGAGACATGTCAGTGCATTTTTACAGAAAGCATCTGGCTCTACTCAACAACTCGGTCACCATAGAGCAACACAGGTGTGCTCACTCCTTTTGTCACAACTGATACTTTTGCTACCAATGCAGTCTATGTCCTTTGAAGGTACTGCTTAATTTGTGGGCATTGCAGGTCCATGCCACATCCTAACATATCCTGTCACTGTAGGATAGTTTCAGAGGCTTTGAGATATTTAAAATTATCATTCCTGGGCCAGAGATTTAGCTCAGTAGTTCCGGTGCCTGCCTCGCTAGTGCAAGGTCCTGAGTTCAGTCCCCGGCAACCACATGCAATGCTGGGCATGGTGACTCATGCCCATCAGCAATCAATACCACAGTGCCAGGCACGGTGGCTCAAACCTATAATCCCAGTGCTCAGGAGGCAGAGGCAGGAGGATTGCTGAGTTCGAGGTTTGCCTGGGCTACATAAAGAGCTCAGGGCCAGCCTGGATGACAAAGTGAGACTCTGTCTCAAAAAAAAAAAAAAATTATCATTCCTCTAGAATGATAATTCTTATTTTTCTCTTAAAATGTTTCTAAATTATCATAAAATCATTCATTTACTTTCGATATGAGGCACACAGGATACTCTGTAGAACCCTCAGAAACACTTTATGCTTACTATTCAGGGTGTTGATTTTCACAGTAAGAAAAATGAAACAGGCAAAAAACTTGCTTCTGACCCCTAGCAAAAGTAATACATAATATTATTTCTACTGTAAAAGCCTAACAAACTATTGTAACTTCAAATAGCTAGGGTTGTTATAGACAATCACATTAGCCTTGATTTCCTCTTAGCTATTCAAGGAGAATTTTATGCTATAACAAATGCTCTTGCTATGTTTATATACTATGAGATAAACACAACAGATGACATTTTTAAAAACTCATTTGTTTCCTGGACTAACAATTACTTCATCTATGACAATTATTAGCAGTACAGTTGCCTGATGTGTTCTGTCAAGTTTCAAATGCTGCTGTACGATCATAGTCATTTTAGGGGACTCACCAACTCATTCTCATTTACATTTTGGTTTCTCACACTAGAGAAATGATAAAGTATTTACACAGTTGTGTCCTATTTATTTCACTTATGAGTATGGCCTCAATGTGGACCCATTTAGCTATAAATGTTTCTAATTTATCATTCTTTATGACAGAGTAATGCTTCATTTTATTGAAAAAGAAAACTACACCTTTACTGTCCAGTCCAAAACATGTTGTGAAATAGGAAGAAAGTATTTAAAGGGAAAGGGGAACTGGGGGGGGGGGGAGGAAAACGCAAAGAAGGGAAAGAAAATATTTGAAGGTAAATAGGAAAAAAGAGAAACAAACCTTATGTGTATAGGGGTAGAGGGGCTGGAAGGAGGTCAGGGGAATTGGAAGATATAAGAACCAAGATATATCACATACTGGTACCAAATTCTCAATGATAAATGTGATCATAAGGTACTCGTAAAATGTACCAATAAACTCAATTAAAAAAAAAACATCCTGCAACAGAGCAGATGAACAGAAAAGAGGAATGCTAGTCCTGCTGCAGACTCTTTTCTCTCAATAAACTCTTGGCATATCACCACTTCACATCCTGTAGCCTGACTTTGCCTGCCCTTTGCTATAAGGGAAGCAGTAAGGAAGAAATAACCAGCTCCTAACAGTGAGGAGCTGGCCTGAGTCCAGTAAGGCCTTGCTGGTTTGCTGCTAAACAAGCTCACAGAACATCAGCACTAGAAAAGGACATACTGACCATGAAGCCTCAAAACAAATCAAGATCACTTTAAAATTGATCTCGGCACAGACAAAACATGAACAGTATTGAAACAGTAAACATGAGTATGCGTTCCCCCCTGGCTTTCGATTAGCTAATGAAGTAACTGCTGCTTCTTTAATTACACCTTTGTCTTTCTTTCAGTATTCTCTCTTTGTAGAGGAAATTTACTGAAATATCCAACTGTAGAACTGCCACACTTCCTCATCGCCTCAGCTCCAGAGCGAAGCCTGACTTCCTTAGTTCCTCCCCAAAATTACTTCAGTCAAATCCTATAATCATTTCTAACGCCAGCTCACTGAGGCACTACAGGATGCCTCACAGTGTGCATTCTTCTTCATTGCAATGAGTGATATGTATACTTTTCTGACTCACAAGGAGCAATTATCATCCCTATTTTACAGATAAAGAAAAATGTAACATGGAATTTAAATAACTTTCCCCAGAACTATCCAGTTAGTAAGCTGAGAAATTGCACTAGGCCACACTGCCCTGAACGGGATTCAAAACAGGAGATTCTGTCAGGCACCTGGCAATTCTTTTAGAGAAAATTCTATTTTTTTTTAACAAGTTACATTTTACTGCTAGTTAATAGATTGGCATAGCTTTAAATGTGCATATACCCCTTTCTGTGTGTGTGTGTGTGTGTGTGTGTGTGTGTGCGCGCGCACACACACACACACATGTGCTGTGGACGGGTGGGGTGTGATGTACCTTGATATGTCATATAATTGTTCTATCACTGGCCTTTGTTATTAGAATCACTGTGACCATATTTACGCAGAATGAAAACAGGCAAACCTCTTTCTTCAGGTCCTTTCCAGGCTGACCCTATTAGCTGAGGAGCTCGGCAGTTCACGGTGAGGCTGCTGCTAGCTCAGCGCAGGAGTTTCCAGGGAGCATGAAGGGAGGGGCCAGAGCTACCACAGCAGAACTTCGAGTTAGTGCTGACAGAGGAGAATCAGCAGTCAGTCTCCTAGCAAGGGGAGAGTAAGTTCTTTCTGTTGTCAGCCTCCTGCCCACCTTGCTCTAGACAAAGAGTAGAGGGAGATTTAAAAGGGCTATGAGATATGGCTTCTCCTCTGGGGAAGGCCAATGGATAAATCCTCTTCCTTGCAGCTGGAACTAACTGTTGAGATAGGAAAGGAAACACTCTTGGAAAGAGGGGGGTTGATGCGCTGGCTGATGTGGGCAGGAAGCCAGCCATGAGAGCCCTCAGATGGAGTGTGAGCATTCATTGACCTAGGAGTGTCTGCTCTAGGAAAATTACCGGGCCGAAAAATAGCCTCCAGGGGTATGGAGGAGGAGAAGAACAAAGTTCTAGCCATTTTATGCAGCAGAAGCTTTAGAGACAGCAATCCGAAGTGTGTTAGGAAAACAGGAGAATTTGCCTAGAGGCTGCATTTGCTTAAGAGTATTTTATTTGGATTGAACTTTCGTTCTGGATGGTTTGGTGAGCAGGCATGCATCAGTGGCAGAAGAGCTAAGATTGCTCCAAGCCACCCCTACTTTCAGGTAGTGCGAAAGGGTTTCCTGCTGGAGCCAGCCAGGCAAGAGAGAAATCCCAATATAGAGGAGACCAAGAAGGATCTGGAGTGTTGAGAAGAGGCCATCAGGGGACAAGTTATTTTAGACACAGTTGTTCCTTCTTAAGAATAAACTGATTAAAACACACACACACACACATACACACACACACACAATTAGCTGAGACAGTAGCTGTTATGGGCTGCTCAAGACCATACTCATGGCCTCCCCACAAGGGCACTGTGGTAGTGGGGGGGCTGTTTTGTGGGTAGTTAGATCCTACTGGTAGTGAAGAGAAGAATCAGGCATGCTATCCCCATAAGACACTAGATTATAGTATTGTGCCTTGGCATGGCTGCCTATTAAATAATCAGAGAACATCGTAAATGTAGTAGAGGAGTAGGGCTACTAGAATTGTGCTTCGTGTTCCTTGGGTCCAAGCCTTCAACCTTTGATATTAAGATGAAAGTGTGGAAGGCTGACTGGCCCTATCTGGACTCCTACCCTGTTGTTTATCCCACAGCTACCAGCCAGTTTCTGCTCCTCCTTGTGGAAAGCCCCATCTCCAACAAAGACACAATGGCTCTTTCTCCTTCGGCAGCCCAGCTGATACAGTCTGCATTTCTAAAAAGAATCTTCCTTCATCTCTTCCCCAACAAGAGATAATGAATAAGAAAGTATCAATTGTAATTCAAAGAAAACATTTCTAAGGCACTGACAAATTTTATTAGAATTCCTTACTGGACAGACAATGCCATTTCCCAAGGTGTGCTTCAAAGAATGTCAGTTCCACTAGATGTTGAAAGTGACATGCAAGAAAAAGAAAAAAGAAAGTTTTTTGCAAGCAAATATTTCTGGAAGGGGCTGGTACTATAGTTTAAATATGGTTGCTCCCTGCTAACGCATATTGAAATTTGATTCCCAACGTAACAGAATTGGTGGTGACAAGATCTTTAACAAGTGATTAGATAGTTAAGAGAGTCTAACATTTTGTTCTTAAGTTCTCACTTTCCTGGGACTGTATTAGCTACTACAAGAGTGAGTCACCATAAAGTAAGGCTGAAACTTGGGTTTCTTGTCTTCTGCCCATACCTGCTTGTGCTTCCACTTTCCATGATCAGTTGAAGTAGCATGAGACCATCACCAGCACAAGCTCCTGGACTTCCTGGCCTCTGAGATGATAAGCCATTAAATCACTGTTCCTTAAAATTATCTGTTCTCAATATTTAGTTATATCAGTATAAAATACACTAAGATAACTAGGTTAACCAAAGTTTCTTTTAGAAAGTGTATCTAAGACTTTTTAGGACATCTACTATGCTAATGTGCACTATGATCTCTAACAGAGAGAACAGAACTTGCAGGACAAGGCCATTTACTTATCAAGCACTTACTGTATATGTGACTCTGCATTAGGTGTTCACATGTATAAATCCTCATTGCATCTTTGTCATGTAACATAGATGCTACTACTATTATCTTCATTCCATATATGAAGAAATTGAGATGCAATGATGTTAAGTAAGTCACTCAAGGTCATAGTAATTAGAAGAGCTGGTAGTTTGGGAGATTAGTGATTGGATCAGTGTGGCAGAGACTGTCTGGGCGTTCACAGAATGTGTTCCGTCTTCTTACAAGGCTTGCCATTAAATTATTCTTCCCAGACTTCCTTGCAATGAGGTGGTCATTCCTTACTTCAGAGTGTTAGTGGAGGTGTTTCATTTCTCTAGAACATGAGGAAGTTAGCAGTAAATATCCTCCTCTATACTCTCTCTCTCTCTCTGCACAACTAGAAAACATGGGCAAATGAGCTTAGGTCGCTGAATAACTAGATTAGAGCCTACCAGTCCATCCAACCCACCCTTGTACTGTGATAAAGACAAAAGACATTGTTGATTTATTAAACCACAAAGATATGTGGATTGTTTTTCATAATATCTGTCCTAACTTGCCATGACCAATATAGTCAGGACATTTACTTTTGCCTATAACTTAACCTGTAACAAAGATTTTGAAGCATTTGTTTACACCGAAAAATGGCAATGTAGTATAGTAAGCATTAACTTAAAAGTTAAGAGCTAAATTCAAATCTATACCAGCACTGCAATTTGGAGCAAGTTTCCTAACTTTTCAGAGCTTCTGTTGCCTAAAATTAGAGATGTTAGTGCTTAACTCACAGAATACTTATAAAGAAAATAAGCTCATGTGCAGAAAGTGTGTGACACAGAGTAGGTGTTCCTTAAAAAGTAGCTATTATCGGGCCAGAGATTTAGCTCATCACAAATGTTGGGCTTGGTGTCTCAAGCCTGTAATCCCAGCACTCAGGAGGCAGAGGCAGAAGGACTGCTGAGTTGGAGGCTTACCTGAGCTACATAGTGAGCTCAGCACCAGCCTGAACTACAAAGCGAGACCGTGTCTCAAAAAAAAAAAAGTAGCTATTATCATTAGGAAGAATTCCCCACACTTTGTCTGACACATAATAACAACATCTAATAATTAGAAGTTCTCTCCCTGAAATTCTGTCCTGCATACCAATAGCATAAGGACTGGGTTGGTTTGGCTTGGCTTGGCTTGGCAGACACCTTGTCTGAATTGCTATTCTTTCAGCTCTCTCCTGGCTACTGTCTTCTTGGTAGGGCCATCCCTTAGGAACTGGTTCATCCTCCACCCACATCCTATTCCAGACAAGTGTCAAATCCCCAAGTAAGCTACACTGTGGTAAGGGCAGCCTCTAGAAGCCATTGTAGGGTGAATTATTCCTCTCCTAGATTTAGGCTTTCAGCTCCACTTAGGTAGCATTCTCCAAGCTGACTCTTTTGGCTAGAAATAAGCAAAACTATGATGTCAACCTCTTCCCCTGGCGCTCAATTTAATGCTAGCTTCAGTGCAGGGACCATGTATGGATTGAGTGAGTGTCTGCTAACAGTGCTACTAAACGCTGTGAAAAAAAACATGCTCAGGCCGCGTAAAGAACAGAAGTTGTACTGCTGCCAGCAGAGGGTGGGTGTATAGAATGAGTAGGGGGCAGTGCTTGCTGCGAACAAAATTCTGGTGGCAAGAAGATTCTTGATCTATGGCCAGCATTTCCTGTTGTTATTGACTACAAGGTTCATGGGTATCTAACCTGCTGCCCGATTTAGATATTCTGTCCTCTGTGGGAAGAAGACCAGTGGGTCTTAAGCCCTCAAAGAATCACAGAGTTGAAGCCAGCACTGAAAGCACACTCTAGAGATCTCAAAAGCTTCAGAGTTGATCACACTGGGACAAAGCTGAGGCAAAGACCCATAGACAGAAAACTTTAGGAGGTGCCACACCCCTCATCAGGGCATGCACCTAATAGGAGCCCCTGGCTGCCCGGAAGTTAGGAGCAAATCCTCCTGAGCCTATCCCCTACAAGGCAGACTAAAATGATTCATAGCTTATAGTTATAGAGTTCATGGCAAATGGCCATCCCTGTTCTAAGTACTTTAAAATTACACATTGAAATTGTGAAACACTTTTATAAGGAAGGTATTCTTGCTCTCTCCATCTTACAGGGAAGGCAACTGAGGCAGAGCAAAGTTTCATAGCTGGAAACACAGGAACAAATTTGGAACTAGACAATTTAGTCCAATCTGTCTTTGATCTGGACAAATCTGGCTCCCACACTTGTAATTGCTAGGCATACCACATAGCTGGCATGTCTCTGCCTTCATGAAGACCCTCTTGTGCACTCCACTTCCAGGGTTTGTCCTTCTTCACAATATCTGCTTCCCAATATCTAGAGGCTTTATCCACCTCATAGAAAAATCTAGTGTTTGCATTAGCAGCATCATGGGATGCTGTGACCTTATGGCCCAAACAGGAAGACCCTCCCAGCAATCTGATGAGGGTCAGGGAAGTAAAGGAAGAAGGGTAGTAAAATGAAATATCAAAGAAGGATGCAGTTAGTAAGATCACTAGAAAGCAGATGAGAATCTCTTCCTCTCCTGAGACAATACAACTGCTGCCCCACCTGTCCAGACATACACGTGTGTGCACACACACACACGCATACTAGTGCACTCACTACTTACAGCAAAAGGACAGGGAAGGGCTGCCAGAAAAGACTGCTTGTGAGCTCAGAAACTTGGTAGACATGTCCTACAGTTCTTTTGGAAAACGGTAAAACACCAGGGACTGGGCAACCTGAAGAACTCCGAGGGATCAGAGAACACCTCCCGAAAAGACTGGAGCTGAGAAGACCCTAGGCATTCTGCAAGACTGGCTCAGTTTGCAGGCTGTGAGCATAGCTGTGTGGATAGCCTCTTGAACTTCCATTCTAGAACTTTCCAATGGCAGGCTCAGTAGCGATATCCAGAAGAAGCCTCATTCCTCCTTGACTCTGTTTATCCTGCAGGACTCCCTCCACCAGTGGGCTACCTGGCCATGGAGCTCAGTCTCCTGTTTCTGAGGTTTTGACTGGCCTATACAGTCCTGCTGAACCCTCAGCTCCCCAAGAATAAGCTTGCCCAATAGTAACGAAAGCCTTCCCAGAGTGCTTCTCCTACTGTGTTGCCCCTCCTGTGGTTATAGAATCTGTTCTCACACCATCATCTTGGAAATTGGCACATACTCTTCATACATTTACTTTTACAGGCACATGGTCTCATATATCTCACTTGTGTGGCTCAATTTAATCATCTGTAGATTGAAAGTAATATTACCCTATTGCCCTGTATATCTCCTAGAAGTTTTAGGGAATCTGATGACAAAGTTCTGAATGTTCTAGTCAAGTGCAAATCAATCCAATAAGAGGCACATCTATTTCACTCACCATGCTGTAAGCTTCAAACTGCCAGATCCCTTCCTTGTACCTAGCAAAGTATTTTGCACATAGTAGATCCTCAGCAAAATCATGCCTCATTAACTCAATATATGACTGAAAACATAGTATTTTAGAACTGCAATTGACTATGAAGCCTCTGTTACCATATGATGCTTCACTGTCCAATCCTTAGAGCAGGCCAAATGAAGCCAATAATACTTGGCTGTTTCTAAAAGAATACAGTAGGAGTACATATATGCTGGGCTGTTTGGAGATTGGATCAAGGAAATGTCTCTCCTGCCATTAATGACAAGGATGTAGAAGTGAGGGCAACCTAAAGCCAACCTTATGCTGGTAAAGGGTGATTGAAGAATAGCAGAAAACAGAAATTCTTATCTCTGGTTCTTTGCTAATTACAAACCATTTCTGATCTGGTCAGTGTGAACATAGTGAAAGACGAAAGCTGAGAATGACCATTTCAGCTCAGCAGCAGGCAGCTGGTCTGAGACTCGGGAAAGGGAAAAATGATCCAAGACTCATAGAACTGAATGAAATGTTTGACCCACCTCCATTTTATAGTTGAGGCCAAGAAACCTGAAGTAATTCACCCAAGGTCAGAGAA
>PVIC010028405.1:0-23191 GCA_004025085.1 Thryonomys swinderianus
AGGAAGAAAGGCTTAGTTTTATCTAGCAATCCCAAGGCTGGGGGTGGGGCTTCAATTTGCTTAAATGCTCTGTCCTACTCAGTTGTTTTTGGAGAAAGGGCTCTATCTCCCACCCCTTTGTAATTTATATAAGGGTTTAGCCCTAAGTGAGAAATTTGGGATCCAGATATAGTAGCATCCTGTGGTCCTCAGAAATTCTCTTACTTAGTATCAGGTAGCTGGGGTTGGGAGAGCACAGGCATCCTGTTTTTGTTCCATGCCTAATTGGTGCTCCCACTGGATCACTAGAAAGCCCAAACATTTGACCTCTCATTAGTAAATTTGTGCCTTGTCTGTTGGATACTTTATTCTAGCCCTCCAAATAAATGAAAGATGTCTTTAATTATCTAGTAGTAGTCTTTTTTTGGGTTGGGGCTGCCAGAAAGAAAGCATCTATATACTGTAGCAGGATACAACTGTTCCCTGGTGTGTCATAGGCTTTCAGATTACTAGCCAGGGCCTCTCCAAAGGTTGTAGAAAAGTTTTTGAACACCTGAGAAAGCCTAGTCTAGGTTAGCTGTTCTTTTAGACTTGTGACGGGATCCTGCCATTGAAAGGCAAAAATAGGTTGAATGATTGGTGCAAAATAGAGTCAATAGAAAGCATCTTTCAAGTCCAAGCAAGTAAACCAGGCAGCACTTGTGGAATGAGACCCATCAACGTGTTCAGGTTTGGTACCACTGGGTGAAATGGTTCTAATGTGCTGATTCATAGCATATAAGCCCTGCGCTTGTCTACATTCACTTGTTCGTGACTTATATTTGACAGAAGAGTGATAGTCTAGGATAATTGGCATCTAGCCAGGATTTCATGTGCTAAAAGCTGCTTCAAAAGCCCTTGAATATCTTGTATGGCTTCCCAGAGGATGGGGTATTGGCAGATTTGAACCGGAATCATCCTCCGGTTTTAATTCCATAATCACTGGTATTGGATTTACTGTCAGTCCAGGTGGGTACTCTTTGGCTAGCACCCCAGGAATTTTAGGTACCAGTCTGTATAGTTTATTTGTTCCCAGTAGTGGTACCTTGTCTAAGTACAGTCTTTGTTTTTCTTTTTTTGTTTGTTTGTTTGTTTGTTTTTATCCTGTGGGATGTGTCAATATCATGGCCTTTGAGTGAGTAAAATTTAAAGTAAAATTTTTCTGCTCCCAATGGCAGTTTGGGCCAACAACTTGTGGAGTAACTCTCCTTCCAGCAGTGGAACTAAGCAGTTTTGAAGAAAACAGGGACTCATGTTGGACTTCTTTTTTTTTTTCCAATGACACTCCTTTTAAACCAGAAAAATGGCCTCTTTTCTGAGGCCCAGTGGCTCTAATAATAGTTATGTGTTTTTTGGATAATAGTCCATTGGGCTGTTTCATTATTGCATGTTCAGCTCCATTATCTATCAGAAAATCCATCAATTGGGCCCAACTCTCACTATGGTTTGGGCTTTGAGGGCTAAGAGAGTAGACCTGATCTGGCCCAACTCTTATAACCTTTAGTTCTTTCTAGTCCAATAAGGTTAGTGTTTGGTTTTTCCATGAGGTCAAGAGCCTTTTAAAGGCAACCCCCTTGTTATGAAATTTTTGTCCTCATGTTTTCCAGTGTGCATACTTTTTTTTTTTTTTTGAGACAGGGTCTCACCTTGTAGTTCAGGCTAGCTCTGAGCTCACTATGTACCCCAGGCAAGCCTTGAACTCAGCAATCCTCCTGTCTCTGCCTCCCGAGTGCTGGGATTACAAGCATGAGCCACCACGCCCGGCCCAGTGTGCATACTTTTTACATAGTGCACATTTATCCCAGTCTAGCAGTGGTTGAGTGGCAGATCCCTGTGAGGGACTGGCCTTCTGATTATGCCAAAAATAGGCTGTAAGCAGGGCAGGCTGTATAGAGTTAATCCTGAATTGGCTCATTTTAAGAAGTGGTTGGCTGAAGCCTGCATGACTCATAGAAACGCCTGAAACACCACTTCATTAGCAAACAGGTTAGGAGACCTTCCTGATAATGAACCACAGCAGAGATCAAAGAAATTGTCTGTGAAGTTGTGGGGCTCAACAGTGTGATGACGTAGTGTTTAACATCACAGTAACTCACACCCAAATTCCATTCCCACAGCTAAAACTCTCCGAACTAGAAAGATAAAGTTCTAATTACAGCCCTAAATTTTGTCTATTTTGTTGCTAATTTTAGAAAGCTTTATATTTTCCTTTATCAGCCTTGCCTACATTAATATCTATAGTGACTGTACAACTGCATGTCCTCAAACACAGACTCCCTTTACCCCAACTTGATTAACAATAAAAATCAGTGGCTTGGACTGACCAGGTCTTTGCTGATTATTCAGTACTGACAATCCTGGCTCCTCATTTTCTCTTTTTATTTTGACTTTGAGTCTTTCTTCAACCCTGTATCATGTAACAGGCAGGAATCTGGAACCCATTGCAGAGGTATCGGTCAGATCCTGGCTGGGTTTTGTTCCGGTTTTGTTTTCATTTGTATCTTTGTCCCTTAATAATCTGTCTTTTTCCTCCATGAATGGTGCTGTTGATAGATCTGTTTTCTTTTTGGGCCTCTGGTCAGCCTCTTATTTTGTTGACTTTTGTTGTTGTTGTTTTTCTGAGCCTCTCAGTAGAGCTGACTCCTCTTTTCTTTTTGTCTTAGGTATGATTTGTGCTGTAAGCATCTTATAATAAGTCCCTTAGTAAAGCTATTGCCAAGCAGGTCAAGTGTGGGCTATATCTAAGCAGGAGTCAATGTAGGGAAACTGATCCAGGTGCCTGGCCATACCCTATCTCCAGTTACCACCCTATGTACACACCCAATCATATCCATGTCAGTCATCCTCTTAGCCAGCCGCCCAACAACAAGGGAGAGTCAATCTATTTCATAGAGTTCTCAATCTCTGAGGGTCAACTTCACAGTTTCCTCTATATCTTCGTTCAAAGTTCTTGATCATACATTTTAAATGGAATTGGTTTTGATGCTTTTCCTTCAATATCTAGTCTCTCAGTCAAAATCATTCTTTCAGGAAGTTTTGCTCTAGGAATAACTTGAGCTCTATCAAACTAACAACCAATCATGTATATTTCTCTTAAGTCTTTTGAGAAACAAAAGGCTTTTAGAAGGAATAACTTGAGCTTCTACCAAACGAACAAGCAGCCATACATATTTCCTTTGATAAACTACTTCTAAAGTTTAGACATATGCAGCCTTTTCAGTTTTGTCATGATCTTTTTTATCTTTCTAGAAGGACAAAATTTCTATTGTTTAAAATCATCTCATATCAGAAGTATATCTCTTCTATCAATATTTTCATATCTCACTATAAACCTTATATAACAAACAGCTACAGCTGCTTATATTTTTAAATGGCCTTTCTTCCTTTGTTATCAGATTGTTACATCATAAATTTTAACTGGCTGCCAACAGACATCTAAGTACCCTTGAATCACTGTTCTCATCTTATACCAACAGAGAGCAAAAAGCAAGTTAACCCTATAATTACAATTCAAGAATTTGCAATGCACAAGAGATGTTTAATTACACCAATTAAACAAAAAAGCCAACTGGCATTAGAAAACAGAAGTACATTTATCATCTGGTTAAAATTTATAATTTGATTCCTCCCATAAAACTTTTTTATGTCCAGTGGGATATGGTTGCAGTCCCTCAATTTTGAGTTGGATTACTAGTACAACTCTTTTTTTTAATTGAATTCTGTATTGGTACAATTTATATACTAGTACAACTCTTATAAGCCATTCTCACTGCAGGCCACTTCCATGTTCCCCTTGAGGTTGAAGTCTTATCTGACACAATCCAGGACAAATTACTCAGTATACCCGGAAGATGATCAGCCTCACCCTCTGTCCTAATGGGATAGGCTTCTCCCTGGGCCCCAAACCCTTAATGCAGCCCTGTGTCATGCTGTTGTTCCAAAATCATCCTAAGTCCTCTTGGATCCTGTTGTGCCAGCAGGGGGGTTAGGTCAGTGCCCTGTAGGAGGCCCAACTCCTCTCCGGGGTGCCTTTTACCCAGTGACACCAGAAGTCTTAGGACTCCCGCAGCTCAGGGTCTTGCCAAGCCTACAGGAAAATGAGACAGGAAATCTTCCTATTTTTTTCATGGTCACCAAAAATATTGTGGTATTTAAGAAAAAAGAGAGACTACTAGGAAATAGGAAGATTTTATTTCAGGTTTTAGGTGAACACTGGCTCAATGGACCAATTTCCAAGGCCTCAAGCAAAGAAAAGTTTTAGTTTTTATACATTTATTCAAAGGGGTTCATCTTGTTAGTGATATAGCAAATGAGTTTACAGAAATAGGAAAGATAATTTTATAATTTAATATTGTAAGAAGAAAGAGTCTTGTGAGTCTTATCATAACAAGATTGTTTTCAGGACATAGTTGCCAATGTTATCAATACTGGGACAAGGTATAACCAGGAGAAAGTGGGGAAATACCCAAAGCTAAGGAAAACATATTTTTCTCTAACTCATGCTTCAAAAGAAAGACAATTTATTTACCAGCAATATAAACTAATGTATTTGGCAATTTGGCGCCTTATTCTTTAGATTTAAATTCTACCTTACAATGTAAATTTATTTACATATACACTGGTTTCCCAACTCTGATGTTTTTAATGTACCCCTATCCATATTTATATGGTTTTATTTCAGGTTCTCATGAACATTAATTTTGCAGAAGTTTCTAAGTCATCTCTCTTGCTTTTACATGCCCCTGAACTCAGTTATAAAAACATTTGCTAACTGCAATTTTAGTGTCATCACCTCATTTCTCACACTTCTGGAGTGACTTCTCAACTTTCTCCATATAATTATCATGCTTGGTTATGTGTTTCTCCTTTCTCTACCAACAGCCCTTACCTCTTGGGCAAGTCCATTTGTCTTTTGCTGAGGGCTCCACAGGGAGCTCTGTCTGTACTTGTCTTTCAACCCGCCCTGCCCCTTGTGCAACCAGAATACATTCTTCTATCTTCTCAGGACCTGTTACTATAGTGAAACTGCTCAATAGATAATTAGAGAATACATGAATGATTTCTACAAGAATCAGGGATTCATATGAGCATCATAGTCATCCACTACTTTGTTCTTCATTGCTTCTAATTTCCTGTCAGTCTCATTGCCACTGTGTCACTTACATTTTCAAGCTTGTTTGCTTTTAGACTACTTATCTCCTTCAGTAAATGGCCTTTCTACTCTGGAACACATCCACTATCAATTGGAGTGTACACTGGTAACGTCACATGCACCCTGATGATTATGTCTTAGGAAATGTTAGTGTCTATGTGTTTTAGGGATAGAGAGTGCTGTTACATACTTTTTTTCCTGTGACCCAGGTAGTAGTTTTTTTTTTCTCCCCTGTACGCTCATCAGAGTTTAATTCAGGCTAAAGATTGTGATAAAAGGACAGGACTTGTCTTGTTCAAACAATTGGCAAACTGTTATGAAGAGGAACTTCAGTCTGACAAAAAGATTTTGAAACTCATAATAACCAGTGTAAAGCTAACTGTGTGCATTCCACTTGTAATTCATACAAAATGAACATCAATTATATATTCATCCAGAAGGGAAAATATTATCACATAAAGAATTTCTTTCTTTTTTTTTTTTTAGACAGGTTCTTGCTCTGTAGTTCAGGCTGGCCCTGAGCTCAGCTCACTATGTAGTCCAGACAAGCCTCGAACACAGCAATCCTCCTGCCTCTGCCTCCCAAGTGCTGGGATTACAGGCTTCAGCCACCAAGCACAGCATTTGTGGTATGTGGTACTGATTGCCGGTGGGCATGAGCCACCACAGCCAGTACTGTTGTATGTGGTTACCGGGGATTGAACCAGGGACCCTGCGCTTGCTAGGCAGAGGCTGGAACCACTGAGCTAAATCTCGGCCCAAGAATTTATTTCTTATCATGGCTGTTTCAGATACAGAGTCAAACAGTATCGATCAATATGTTAAACATAGCTGAACAATATATTTCTGTTAGTAGTTTTAGGCAACAGCATGAGGAGACATTAGTTCTCTTAATTTTCTAGTAAAGTTGAGCCATCAGCTAAATAGAGGAGTTGTTTCTTTGTCATGAGGACAATATATCTCTTAACTCTAAGAGTAAAATATAATTTTCTTCCCTCCCTCCTGTTAGTATTGAAAGGTTATTAAGAATAAGACCTCCATTGTTAAACTGTCTCTTTCTGAATGTTTGTTTCATGCTTCCCAATTGTTTGCAACCATTTAACTTTTATGTGATTCATTTTTCTGGTCTGAAACCTGAAGAGCTTACTCATAGTGTCACTGTGACATGAAATGAGATGTATATAAAGTACTTAAGAGGAATACTTAGCTATTATGTGTCATAAATGTTAGCTAACATTATTCTCAACAACTGTACTTTCATGAGTCAGAAATGAGGTAAATTTCTCAATAATTAAATGTATTAGCTCTTTTCATTTTGTTTCTATATATATCATTTTTTTTGAGACAGGGTCTCATTTTGGAGTTCAAGCTGGCCTTGAGCTCACTATGTAGCCTTGAACTCACAGCAATCCTCCCGTTTCTGTCTTCCAAGTGCTAGGATTACAGGCGTGAGCCACAGTGCCTGGTATTGTGGTAAGTGGTATTGATTGCTGGTGGGCATGGGCCACCACGCCCGGAATTATGATATATGGTCACTAGGAATTGAACTGAGGACCTTGCTCTTGCTAGGCAGGCCCTAGAACCACTGAGCTAAATCTCTGACCCTGAGATATATGTCTGTGAAAGTCATATAATATGTTCTTCTAATCCCAGCAACTATATAAATTACTCTTCTCAGCCCAACATACAACTGAAATTCATATTTATAAATATATTTATGGTATTTATACATATAAATTTACATTTATGCATATATCTTAAATATTAGAATTTACACTCTGTCCTTTACCTCCCTTTGTATGTATCTGTAATAGCTGCATCTTAAGGTTTTACAATGACAGATTAGTTTATATTAATGTTATGTTGTAAAATGTTTAACTGTCACTGGATGGGTATTTTGAGAGTTTTTACCATTGTTATAAGTGCAACACTGGAAATCTGGAACATTTTGGACATATTTTTGTGAGTGCTTATGTAAGAAATTCCTGCATGTATAATTTTATACACTTAGCTTAACTGTATTTCAGATATTTTTTGACAGTTTATACCCTTAGCAAATTGAATGTGCATGCTGTTTTCTACCACCTTTAATAACAGTGATCATAAAAATAGTTTGTTTTACCAATTTAAAAATATCTCATTATTTTAAAGAATTCTTCATATATTTATTTGATATTTACTTTTGATTATTTTTTACTCTTTTTTTCACATGAAAAGAAGACCAAGGATCAAAAATAAAATAAAATTTCCATTTTCTTTGGAGAGTCATTCTTTTATAGACTTTTTAAGACTTTGTAGTTTAAGCAGAGTTACACTTTTTCATGCTGAGAACAAACATCACTTCACACATACTCATGCATTTTTCAAACTTGTTCATCATGCCTTCTTGAAAAAAGTTAAAAATATGAACACAAATGCAACATTTTAAAGAGCTTACTCATATTGAAATCATACCACAAAGTCCTTCTCTAATGTAAGATTATAAAAACATCTTTTGGGTCAGAAATTTAGCTCAGTGGTACCTACACCTGCCTAGCCTGGTTCGATCCCTAATAAACACATACAACAATACTGGGCATTGTGTCTCACACCCACCAGCAATCAGTACCACATCCCACAGTACTGAGTGTGGTGGCTCATGCCTGTGTTCCCAGCACTCATTTGGGAGGCAGAGGCAGGAGGATTGCTGAGTTGGAGACTTGCCTGGGCTACATAGTGAGCTCAGGGCCAGCCTCAACTACAAAGAAAGACCCTGTCTCAAAAAAAAAAAAAGAAAACTTTTAACATTTTGTTTTTCTAAAATTCTAATGCTATTATTTTCTTTAAGTTAAGAAATTATGTGAATTTTTTTTCTTTTTTGTATTTGACCCTGGTATTGCCTCCTAAAGAAGGTCAAATATTCTGTGTTACAGATACATTCAACCCTCTTTACTTCACTAATTTGTACTTCAATGTATTCTCAGGGTTAATGCCCATATCTGCCTTGAATGCTCACTGACTGCATTTTGTTTATTATACTTTTCTATTTCTGTGTTGGTATTTCAGAATAATATGTTTGGTGCCAGCTAATTGCTATCTTTCTTAGTATTACCCAAATTATTAAACAAGTGAATTAGGTCAAAGACCTCTTTTGTGTCTTTTGAGATATTTATGTGATATCATCCTTGAGTCTATCTATATACTGTACTTTGTATTGATTTACATGTTATAGTCATATGCTACATTATCTCTACTTATCTCTACTAGTTATGTACTATAATGTTTGTTAACTTGTATATGTTTAAGTATCACTGAATCTGTGAAATGAAAGTTTGATAATGTTGTGTGATATTTATAATGCAATGTTGAATTTGATTTGTGTTTTATTGAGGGTTTTTGCACCTATGTTCATCAAGATCTATAATGTTTTGGTCTCATTATTGTATCTTTCTCTAGTTCTTGTATCCAGATGATTTTCCTTTGTTAGAAAGAGTTTGAGAGGATTTCTTTCCTCCCCATTTCCTAGAACAGTTTGAGGAGCAATAGTGTTGGTTTGTCCTTACAGGTATAGTTGTTGTCCTGGGCTTTCCTTTGTTGGAAGATATTTTTACTGCTTTAGTTTCATTTCTTGTTACTGATCTATTTATATATATATATATATATATATATATATATATATATATATATATATATATATATATATAAGCACACACATACATACATACACACCCTCATTTTGAGAGGTCATGTATATTTAGAGATTTATTCACTTCTCCTAGTTTTTTTTAATGTAAGAGACTATAAGTTTTCAAGTTAAAATTGAATGGTCTTTTGGATTTTAGTAGTATTTGTTGTGATATGCTCTTTGCATTTCTAATATTAATTTGAACTATCTCTTCCCTTAAATTAGTTGGGCTAAAAGTCTATCTATTCAAAGACCCAACTCTGTTTCACTGATCTTTTCTATTCTTTCAGTCTCTATTGCATTAATTTAAGCTTTATTCTTTATTATTATTATAAGTATTTCCTTACTTTTATTGATTTGGGGTTTGACTTCTTGATTTTTCTTTACCAAGTACATTCTGTCAAATAATTCCCTCAGTCTCTGACTTTCTTCTTAAAGGAATTTATTTTCTAAGCATCTTATATCTTGATATAAAACATATTTTGGATACCAGTTCCTGAGACCCTGGTACACAGGAGTTCTATTTTATGCTCACTTAGTTCACTGAAATTCATGTGTAAAAACAGCGTTGGAGGCAGTCACTAATGGTGGTTGAAGGAGTTCTTCTGCCTTTGTATTCTATGGGCTGCCAGTCTTTTATTTTCCAAGTGTAAACAGATCATTAGTGTCTTTAAATCCTTTACGATTAAATAACAATTACAGTTTTTTTTTTCCTCCTCAGAGATCCACTGCACCAAAGCATTTGTTCCATCAGATATGGTATCTACTAAGTTCCAGTTGAAGAAGTATTGTACCTTTTCTAAAGAAAGAAATTTAATATAGAGAAAAAAGAGTACTTTTATTTGAAGAGTTAAAAGACTAGGAGCTAGAATCTTCTACTGGAGTTACTGAGTTGCTGGTTTATCACTATAGCAATGATTCTGCCATCAGAGAAACAATTATTACCCATATCTGTATTTCTACATTATAGCTCAACAATAGCAACTATAGGAAAAAGAGTATATCTTAATCTTTCATTTTAAAAATCTTATAAAATACTAAGGAAAATTAAAGAATAGAAACTAGTTAGCATCCAAATCTATGGATTTAAGAATGTGTGAAATGTAGTTCTTAATTCTTGAGACTTGCAGCATAGAAAGATGTACAAAGGCATGATAATTCATCAGTCTTTAGTAAATAAGAGAACAAGTTACAACCTATAACTTTATTTTTGTTCTGATGCAACAATATTTACATGAACATTGATTGTAATTATTATCTCTCTACATAATGTCTTTTTCTAAACCTAAATTTATGTGGATTATTACCATTAACTTATATGTGTGTCCCTCTCCACGTTTAGGTCCTTGGAATCCTTAAAGGCTTTGGTGATGTAAAAGATAGTGTCAGAAGTGGAAGGTGGCAGTAGAGATTCATTACCATCCACCAGGCAGCAGTTAGGAGATGGGTACCTATGCTGGCTTTGGGACAGTTCTTGCCTTCTCTGTGCGCTGTATTGTTATGGTAAGAGCAGCTGAATATCTGTACAAGTGGCTGATCAAAAACAATAGAAAGTGTGTCCTTAGACTTTTTAAATTTTTTATTTATCGATTTTTATTAGAACATGATTGCAGTACATAGAGGTTGGATTCACTGTAAGGAGTTTGTGTATGTGTGTGTGTGTGTGTGTTGAAAAAGATCTATTTACATGTTCATTATTTTCTAGCTTCTGTTTTGCTCTTTAATTTGCTTATACTTTTAGTTTCTTAGGTAAAAGAAACCATGTAAGATTTAAGCTTGTGTGTTTATATTACATAATATTATACTAGAGTCACAAGGTGCATCCACTTTTCTACAAATAACTTAGATTTATCCTTAAGTACTTGACTGTGTTTAAAAATCACATTTTCTTTCTCTGTTCATCTGCTGTTCGACTTATAGGCCACTTCCAAGGTTTAGCTGTTATAGTTGTACTAATAGAAATGTAGAAAACCTTACACCATTGTAATAGGATGTCTTTAATACTTTCAGGAAGATAACTAGTAGGGAAATAAACTAAGTCAAATGAATGTTTTATTTTTAGCATTTTGATTACTGTCTATAATTATTATTAATATTATTATTATTATTATTTTGAGACAGAGTCTTGCTTTGTAGTTCAGGCTGGCTCTGAGCTCACTATGGAGCCCAGGCAAGCCTTGAACTCAGCAATCCTCCTGCCTCTGCCTCCTGAGTGCTGGGATTACAGGCGTGAGCCACCACACCAGGCACTGTGGTATGTGGTATTGATGGCTGGTGGGCATGAGTCACCACGCCCAGCATTGTATGTGGTTTCCGGGGATCGAACTCAGGTCCTTGCACTTGCAAGGCAGGTGCCAGAAACACCGAGCTAAATCTCTGGCCCTATAATTATTTCTATAGTACTTGTACTAATTTTCCTACCAATAGCATAAAAAGTTCCTTCCCTCCCACAGTCTCATCAGCATATATTATTTGATTTGCTGTTAATAACTTCTTGTAGAAGTAAAATGGAATCTCAATGTTACTTTAATTTGCACTTCTCTAATGACTAGTTTGTGTGTGTGTGTGTGTGTGTGTGTGTGTGTGTGTGTGTTTGACAAGCTCTTGCTGGCCCTGAGCTCACTATGCAGCCCAGGCAAACCTTGAACTCAGCAATCCTCCTGTCTCTGCCTCCTGAGTGCTGGGATTATAGGCGTTAGCTACCACACCCAGTATTGTGGTATGTGGCACTGATTGCTGGCAGGCATGAGTCACCACTTGGTATAGTTCTATGTGGTCCCCGAGATAGAACTGGGGACTTGCTTGCTAGTCACCTGCTGGAACCATTGAGCTGAATCTCCTCCCCATGACTAGAGATTTTGAATAATATTTTCACATATTCACAGCCATTTATACTTTTTTCTGAGAAATGTCTATTCATTTCAGTTGCTAACTCTGATTTGTTATTTTATTTTGGTAATATAATAGCTTTGTATTTCCTATATATCATTCCTGTGTCTAGGGAGTAGCTGACAAATTGTTTTCCATTCTCTCTTTTACTCTGTTAGTTGTTTCCTTTTCTGTAGGAAATTTTTAATTTGACATGATCCCACCTGTGTTATATATTGTACAATTTGGGATTCTGTTCAGAAAGTCCTTTCCTATACTTGTCTTCAAGAGTTTTACTTCCTTTATTTGGCAGAAGACAAAGTGTTTCTGTTCTAATATTTAGATTTTTGAACAATATTGATTTCAGTTTAGTGCATGTTGAAAGGTATTGTCCTAGGTTCAATGTTCTGCATGAGGATATTTAATTTTCCCAAAAGCACTTATTAAAAAGACTTTCTTCCCATTTTCCCCTTATGTTTATGGCCCCTTTATCAAAGATAAGGTAGCTGAATGTCCCTGAGCTTGTTTCTATATCCTCTATTATGTTCCCCTGATCCTCATGCTTATTTTTTTTTTCAGGTGTCTGGTGTTATCACTGTTACTTTGGAATAGAAGTTGAAATACAGGATTGTGATGGTTCCTGCTTTGCTTTTGTTGCATAGGGTTGCCTTTACTGTCTTGTGTCTACTTTTATTCCATGTGAATTTTGGAATTATTTTTGCTGGTTCTGTGAGGAATGCTGTTGTTATTTTGATTGGGATGAATTAATTTTATGTCTGTTTTGGAAAGATGGGCATTTTGACAATATTAGTTTTGCCTATGCAGAAACAAGTGTGACCTTTCCATTTTTTGGTGTTATTTTTATCTCTTTCAGAATACTATATTTTTCTTTATAGAAGCTTTCTTTTCCTCTCTTAGGTATATTCCTAAGAATTTAATTCTTCTTGAATCTATGGTGGATGGTACTATTTTGCTAATTTCTTTCTTGGTGAGTTAATTGTTAGTGTATGAGAATATTATTGTTTTTGTGTGCTGACTTTGTATCCTGTTACAATGGTGAAAGTATTAGATCTAGGAGTCTTTTGGTGAAATTTTTGGATTTTCATTTAAAGAATCATATCATTTGCAAATCACGATGATTGATTTCTTCCTTTTTTGTGGATACTCCTTTTATTTCTTTTTCTTACTTAATTCCTCTGTGTGTGAGTACTAGTATATTTGTGAGTAGTGGTGAGAATGAACATTCTTGTCACCTCTCTAATTTTTGAGGGAAAATTTCCAGCCTTTCTTCATTTATTATAATGTTGGTAGTAGGCCTGTCACAGATCAGTTTCCTCAGATTAAGATACTTGTATACATAGCTTCTTTAGATCTTTTACTATAAATGGATTTTAGATTTTATCAAAGGCTTCTCTCGCATCTATTAAGATGATCATATGATTTTTGAGCTCTGTTCTGCTTAAGCATTGTATTTCATTTATTGTTTTATTTATGTTCAACTATCTTTGCACGGTTTGATCATGATATATGATCTTTTCAAGGATTTATTGGATTATTTTCTTATTTTTGGTATTATGTTGAGGATTTTTGCATCTACATTCACTAAAAAGTTTGGCTAGTATTGGGGGAGACAGGGTAAGAGGACGCAGCTGAACCTTTGCTAGTCCCCTGTGAGTCCCACAGCAAAAGGATTAACAAACAACAAAGTTGGAATGTTGAGAAAAAGGCTGAGGCTGGGCTCAACTGTGTACTTTTCTTTTTTACTTATGTCCTTGTCTTGGTTTAGAATCAGAGTCATGCTAACTTCCAGGAATTATTTTGGGAATACTCCTCCCCTTTCAATTTCACTGAGTTTGAGGAGTATTGTTGGTTTATTTTCATTGATGTCCCTATAAAATTCCGGAGTAAATCCATCACATTCTAGAATTTTCTTGTTTTGTAGGTTTTTTTTTAATTATTGCTTCAGTTTCATTGTCTGTTGTTGAATTGTTCAGTGATTTTTATATCTTCATGGATCAGTTTTGCTAAATTTGACATCTGTAGAGAGCAATCCATTTCTTTTAATTTACTAGAGTATATGTTTTCAAAGTAATGACTAACTACAGATTTCAGTGGTATCCTTTGTGATTTCACTTTTCCACTTCCAATCACATTGATTTTGGCTCTTTTCTTTTTATGCTAAGATTGGCCAAGAGTTTATCTTTGTGGTTTATCCTTTCAAAAAAGTCACTTTCAGAGTAAAACCCATGTTATTTTTGTAGCTTAGGTTAACTGTAGGTTTTCCTTGAGGCTGGTGCTGATCTGGCCAGGTCTGTTGTTTCTCCCAAGCCCCTGGTTCTCCCTGATTCATCCAAGGTGTCCCTTGAAGGAGCTTGGCTGAGCTCCCCAGACTGCATCATGCTTTTCTCTGTGCTGCATACTTTTCCTCCAGTTTGTCTGTAGTTTCTACTTTTTCTATCAGCTCCCACCCATGAACCTACTTCTTTTACTCTGTTCACCAAATAGTTGTTTTCCAGGTATTTTCAGTTCCATGTGGAGGAAAAGCTATATTTTGCTACCTATCTCTAGGGAAAAATAGCTAGAGTTTTATATTGTTACTCATCTAGAGGAAAGAAAACTTACACAGCTGTAATTCGGTCAAGAAGAGGAGGCCATGACAAGTGAAAGGAGCAAAAGAAGAATCCAGCATTTATTTTTATGGGTCATCTTAATTTTCTGCTAAATCTGTATTTTCATCTTATATTGTAATAGCAGATTAAGATTCAAATAATGCAATCCTGACTATTTTAAGTGACTCACATAAAGAGTTTTAAAGATGTGTGGTTATTACTTCAGCCTCTTCAACTGATCTTGAGTAACTAAAACTATAAAAACTGTTACTTTGAGTTTCAGATGTTGAGAATGCAGGAAGAGATGCTCCTCTAATTGTTACTTTTATTTCTTTCTTGAAAATATGACAACACTGAGGTTGACTTCCATGTGTTCAAAAACTTTACGCCCTTTCTCAGACTTTCTCATCTTTTCTTTTTTCTAATAGAGATATTTCATGGGGCAAAAAGTTGATGTAATTAGATTATCAAGAAATGAGAACTAGAAGCATTCTTCTAAAACCTTATGTCAGCAGTTCTTTTGTTCATGTTTTGTGTCTTGCACCATTCCTACTAAAAGTTAATTTGACAGGAAAAAAGTAGAATACAAAAATATGTCTTATCTTTTGAAATTCATTAGAGAATGTTCCCTTGATAAATTCCCCTCATTCAAGCATTAGATACAGCAAAAACATACATATTGTTTGATGTACTTACTGAGAATGAGACCCATCCTGAAGATTTTCACCAGCTTTTCCTTGTTAACCTACTGTCTCAAGAAACCCTGCTCTCTGAATGTGAATCCTCTTCCAGAGGAAAAGCAGAACAGTATTTCCTTAGAGACAGCCTGACTCTTAGATAAAAAAGGGTAAGGATTACTTATCAAAATGTCAGGAGATATAGGACTGTTCATCTACAAAGTCTTTTTTTAAGTTACCACAACAAATGAGAGACTAGGTCTAAACTTTTGGACTAAGTACACTGTGTTTGTACCTCGCGACTGAAATCAAAGCAGGAGAAAAATCTGAAATCTATTGCACAGAATCTCTATAAAAATGTTTCTAAGCTGACCCTTCAGTGTAACTTTTTGGGAAGTACTTGCATGTTCAATATTTCCTTCCTTTCTCCAGGAAACTTAAATAGGGGGTATAGGTTAGAAACATAATCTCAGTGAACTTCTTAATTTTCTTCCTGATGTCATCACAGGTGGAAGTAGCAAAAGACATGACCTTCTGAAATTGTACTGCACTTTATCACTAGACATAATGCCACCACGACACTGATGCATTCACAGTCTGCCACCATTGGAAGATTAGAAAAAAAGCATCTTTTACATTATTTATTAAGAATAGAGATATGAAGAAATGTTTCTGTATTTAAATGATGGCCTTTTAGTAAAAGGACACAGGGTTCTTTCCCATTCTCTAATTTCCCCTCATTAGTATCTATTTGGTTCTCAGTACAGATGTACTTGGTGCCACATTCAACAGACGATGCTGCAGCTAAAGCAGCTCTCAGTCTGTATGACACGGACAGCCAAGTAGCCCAACTGTGCCATTCCCAGATGAGCCCAGACACACTTTCCTCTTATAGCCGAATTTAACAAAATACAGGTCAAAATACAGGAAAAAATAAGTGGGGTGGCATTTGCTCAAGGGTTTCCTGTGCCATTTAAATGTCTTCTCCAAAATTATTTATCACAGCTAACCAAGCAAAACGATTCACGTTCCCAAGTACCATCTTGGGTACTAAATGAGCATAACAAAATCAGTGATGTTTTACAGCAGCTACATGGATTTATTTTTGAGTTCAAGCAGATGTAAGTCTTGACTGAGCACTTCCTTTTTACCAGCATTAGAGTTGAATTTGCTTCATTATCTCTCATTTCCAAGTTTAAATCTTGGGGTAGGGTTATACTTGCTGATGTTAAGTTGAGTTCTGATCTTAGATATAACAGTGATGGAAATAAATGATTAGATGTCAGGGGATGGTTATCATTGTGAACATGGCCTTTTCAGTTTGTACCACATCGCTGCAGTAATTTTGATATTGGAGAATGGTAGGAAGAGTTCATGACTAAATTCTTTTCAGTTAGATCCATTCACTAGAAGTGAAAGAAACCTGAAAGGGAAGGGTTTGGATGGAAAGATATCAATCCAGGTTCAGGACTGTACAAAAACTTGAGTCACTGCCAGCACTCCTGAAAAATCAGTGACTTCAGTTGGATGGTGCTAAGAGCAAGTAAACAATGATTATTAACTTGTCTCTAAGGTTACATTCATATGCTAATAAAATTCCAGAAAAGTTTAGCTAAGATAACCCCAAAACTTCAAACAATAATATACTAGGAAGAGCCATGTATGCAGTTCAGAATTGTTTATTATAAAGTACAATGATATTGAGTTCAAGAAATGAACTTGATCTAAATCCTGCTCTTGAAGAATCTATAATGTAGAAGGAAATATGGGAAGTTTACTTAACTAAAATGTAATGTAAAGCAATGAGAGCACTTTGCATTTTTTCAGAATTTAATAGAATCATAAATGTATGTACTACATTTGTCATATTGCCTGGCACACATTGAAGTGAAGATCAATAAATGCAGTTTAAAATGAAAACAGGAATCTTCATAAACAACTATATTTAAAAATTCTAAGTGTTTCAGAGGAGGTGAATATGGAGGGAAAATCTTGGCATAAGAAAAACAACAAAAGTGTAAGTTCAATGACAAAATTTTCAAAGAATTTGTGTCATTAAGTTAATCAGTTTGGCAACGATAAAGTAGGTGGAAGGTTTCTAGTTGGAAGTTTCCAAAAGGATGAAAAACAGAAAGTTAACTGATAGTAGACTCCCAGAATACACAGCACACTGTGATGGGAAGCACATGATTAGACTTGAAGGCAGACATGTCAATAACTCCATGGCCCAACAGGGGACAAACACATGTGTAGAAGATAAATCTGAGAAAGAGAGTCTTGGGGGATGATGTGAGGTCTGGTGCTTACACTCCGTGTTCAGACATATGGTCCTTTTCCATATGTGACAACAAATTAGCACAGATTTTAGGATAAGATATAATAAATGTTAGGAATATGCCACTCATAGAATGTAGAAAACAGAAGTGTAAACTTATTTAGAAAATGATTGCTAAAATTTATCTTAGAGTAGTGAGATAAAGCTTCAAATAAGGTCATGTCAATAGAGATAAAAAAGAGAATAGATAAGAAAAATGATTCCAAATATAAGAAATAAATAACACAGCAGTGGGGCATGAACAATTGAAAAAAATTATGATTTTTAGTTGTATTTTCTATGGTGGGGGGTAGAAATAACACAAAGAAAAGTAATTTAGAAGAGTACAAAGAGAAAAGTTTGGTCTTGGATTTTTGAGTTACTGTAGAATTTCCCATTAGAACTGGTGACATTTAGAAATTTCTCTCTTTAGTTTTAGAGAAAGAAAAGCTACAGACTAAATACAAATTTTCAAATTATCAGTTATGTCAAGAAAACATTTCTTCCCACCATTACACCATAGTCAACACAGACTTCTCTGACAAGATTTCTGTGACCCCACGATGTATGTAATGTTTCATGCATGTCATTCTCCAGCAGAATCAGCACTTGATTCTGGTGCTTTCTACCTGGACTGTGCACCCTTGAGCAGACACCCTGAGTACTGGACCTTAAGTGTAGATAGAGCTCCAAACATAAAATGCATTTTTTCATGGAATTTGTAAATCAGTCAAAAATCAGAGGAAACTGTACATAAAACAGAGACAAAAACAATGCTTTGACTTGAAGGGAGAGAAAAAGAAACCAATACAGCAAAGATAAGTAACTATTGTCCAAAGCTTTGTAGAGAAAGTGAACTTTGAGCTTCAGGTGTTTTAATTAGGGAGGCACTTTGTAAGAGAAGTTAACAAAATATTCAGAAAGCAGAGTATGGATGAGCAATGGCTGTGCAGTGGGCACTGGCATCCTTCTTGTGTTCTTGGAGGGGTACACAGAAAGCTGGTAGCATTCCTCCTCAAGGGCCCCCCTTTGCAGGGACAGAATCTATTTACTTAACATGTTTATAGTCTTATTAACTTCCATTTCCTGCCAGGATTTAGAGACTGTTGAAGGATTGCTCATTCCTTTTTTTTTTTTTTTGAGACAGGGTCTTGCTTTGTAGTTCAGGCTGGCCTTGAGCTCACTATGTAGTCCAGGCAAGCCTCGAACTCAGCAATCCTCCTGCCTCTGCCTCCCGAGTGCTGGGATTACAGGCGTGAGCCACCATGCCTGGCTGCTCATTCCTATAAAACCGAAAAACTATGTGAGGCAATTATTTTAAGCAGTGAAATATGAGTCAGTCAGGACTTCAAAACAAAAAAATTCAAACTGAGCATTGTAGTGCACACCTGTAATCCTAGCACCTCGGGGTCCTGAAGCTGGTGGAGTGCAAGTTCCTATCCCATCTAAGCAACTTAGTGAGATGCCATCTCAAAAACTTTCTAACTAAATGAACAGATAAACAAACCGCTAAGAGCTGTGGATATAGCTGAGAGCAAAGGCCCTGGTGTCAATTGTGAAAGGACAGAAAGAAGGAATGTCTGTGGGAGGGAAAAATAGAAAAACAAAGCAAAACAAAACAAAAGAGAAAAAAATAATTGAGACCTGCACCTAAGCCTACACATTCCCTACATGGTGTAGCTCCCTGAAACTACACACTGGGAAATGATGCCCAAGCAGCAAAAGGTGCCTTTGTGTTACAAAGGCCTAAATCAGAGTTCGGGGTTAGGGAATGTCTAAAATTAACTGAGATATAAATCAAAGAGTCTCAGTCCTCACAGTGGAAGCCCTAGAAGTCCACATGTAAATCCAATGGTCCTTGGTGAGGCCTGAACTCATGAATCCAGGGCAAAGCTCTGTAGACTTCATCCCAGCGGGGCTGCAGAGGGTCTGAGGGTGGAACCTGATACCAAATGTCCAGCCTAGGTGACATCGGAGTCTGACTCAGGGACAGGGAACGAAGTCACTAAGCAACACGGGCTTGCGCTGAAAAACCTGAGGATGATGCCTGGGAAAAAACAAACAAACAAGCAAACATCAGTTCCTAAAATAGGGCCAGCCTCCAAGAGTAGGAACTGTTATGCATATCCTAATAGCAAAAACCAAACTGTAGAGTAAAATTTATTTTCTAGACATTTAACTGCCTGTCAGAGTAAACTAAAACACTATTTCAAGAAAGGCAATATAATCCCAACTTCTTCCAATGAATCAACTGCACTGGTCTGTAAAGAAGATCACTAGTCAAACAAGGAAACAAGAAAAAAATTACCCATATTTAAGTCAGGAGTTGTCAACAGAGATACTGAAATGAGTTGTATAATAGAAATAGCAAACAGGTACTTTGAAAATACCGTTATAAGTATGTTCTAGGAGTAAACAAAGAACATAGAAGAAATTTAGCAGAGAAAGAAACTTTTTAAAAAGTCAAATCAAACTGAAACAAATTTTAAAATGAAGAGTTGGAAGACTCACATTTTCTGTTTTCAAGATGTGCTGTACTATTTTAGTAATCTAGGCAGTGTATTGTTGGCAAAATATTAGATGTAGAGATTTAAGGAAGAGACAAAATGAAGCTCAGTTAATTTTTAGCAAAGTTACTGACTCAAATTCAGAAGACAAAGAAATCCTCAACAAATGATACCAAAACAGATAATAGCCACCTGCCACCCCTTGTGTGAGAAACACCTTCCAAGACCCCAATAGATGCCTGAAGGTCTGGATGCTACAAAGACCTTTTTGCTCTGCTTTTCACACACACACACACACTGATGCCTAGGACAAAGTTTACAAATGAGGCACAGTTAAAAAGACTAACAACATTAGCTACCAGTGAAACGAGACAATTACAATATGATGTAAGAAAACAACTGGCAACAGCTCTAGGCTTGTGCTCTGTGGCCACTGTTAAATAAAATGAAAGTAACTTGACCACAAACACTAAGATACTGGATACCACTGGATACCACTGATGACCACTGGGTGGTCAATAGGAGAGGAGTGTATGAAGCATGGATGTGAAGAACACAACAGGAATTTGGATTCTGCCCAGAAAAGTGAAATGGTGAGAGATTTCACCAAGCTCTTCACAATGGCTTGCAACCAGAAATATATTTATTCCTGGAATTTTCCATTAACAGTATCAGACTGGCATGAACCACAGGTAACTGAAATTACAGAAAGTAAAGCAACAGATAAGAATATGCTATAGATATTACACTACCCACAAATTTAATTTAGTGTGTGATAGCTCTGGCCAGCTTAGAACAAAGCCAAAATGGTGTTACTACTGAAAACAGCCCTTCTCCTTCCCACAATGCCCCTGTTTCTCCACCTATCACACCCAAGCCCACCAACTGAAAAACTACCTGGTGCTTACCCTGGAAAGCCTCTCACCCTGGACCACAAAGTCCCCACCTGTATATAACTGTATATAACTGCCTGCCTGCTTTATTCCCCAACTACCCCTCATGTTCAGAGCACCCTGGTAGGTTACCCCCAACCCTTCCATAAAGCCAGTTATTGAACTTCTGGGCCTCAGCATTCTACTTTCTAGAAGTATGAAGCATCTACAAAGCTAAGGTAAAAGCTATAAGTCTAGCACAAACCCTGGAAGAATATGACTCTGGATTGGATAGAGTGTGTTTAGGACATAAAAAGTACTACAATGAAAGAAAAAAATATTTGTTAAATTTCATCAAAATTTAAGACCTCTATATAGCAGAAATATATAGAAAACAGAAAGGCAAACCTATAGTAAGTTTATTTAAAATAGCCCCAAATAGGAAACCACACAGTGGACTGATGTGCTTGAACAGAGTCCTGAAACACAAAATATGATACCTTCATATAATGAACCAATGACAAATAATGGAAGTAATAAAAGCGGCAGTATGACTATACCTCCAAAACAATGAAAAAAGGCCAAACAGACTCTATTGAATACTGTGCTTCGCTGAGATGGTGCTAAGAAGCAGCCAAAATCATGTGAGGCTATAGGAGGCAGAACATTTGCTGTTGACCACACATAGGGAGAACTGACTAGATGGGGGTAGAAAGGAACCTGTTGGTGATAGATTTGGTCTATGCCTTAATGGGATATAGACCGTTAAGAGTCACGGATATATACATTAAACTGTGTGAGACCTCCATATTTCATAGCACACACAGTGTTCATGGATTTATGTACATACACACACACACACACACACACACACACACACGGATCTATATTGACTCTCTAACAAGTATAAAACATTAGAGCAAGTATTTTGGGAGTGAAAAAACAGTGAGAAGACCAGGAATGTGGCTCAGTGGCACTGTGCTCACCTTGCTCAACTGGAAAACAGTTTTGACTGCTAACTGTCAGGCCTAAGAAGCGAAAGAGTGGCCCTTTCTTTCCTCCTCCTTTATGGCTTTTTCAGACAACACAAGAATGTCTTTGTCTGTACAAAACCTGGATGAAAGCAAGATTTATGTAAATCTGTGTTAAGAGCTGTATGAAAGTAAGTTTATGTAAAAATATGTCAAAATATGTGGGGACTTAGTGATCAGGGGTGAGAAAGCAGCAGGTAGTTTTTTAATTGGTGGGTTTGGGTGTGATGAGTGGGGAAACAGGGGCACTGTGGGAAGGAGAAGGGCCGTTTTCAGTAGTAACACCATTTTGGCTTTGTTCTAAGCTGGCCAGAGCTATCACACACTAAATTAAACTTGTGGGTAGTGTGAATTATATCTATAGTGTATTCTTATCTGTAGCTTTACTCTGTAGTTTCAGTTACCTGTGGTCCATTCCAATCTGATATTGTTAATCTTGATAGACTCCATGCATGGAGACAGGATCATTGAGACTGATGGAACCTTCCAACCAACCAACCTGAATTACTCAGAGTAGAAAATGAATCTAATAAGACCCTGATGGTGTATTCTCCACCTCTTGTGTAATCTTATGCTCTTTGTGCCTTGATGTGGTGTATGTAACCTAAGTGTGGCTCACATCTTAACCACACCTTCTTTCCTGGGTTATTTAAGGGACCCTTGGCCATTGCCATGAGTCTGACACTTTGGAAGGAATTCCAGATCAGTTTTGGCTGGCAATAAATGTCTTGCCTATAAAATTCCTGAGTCCATTTTCCATTCTCCTGGACTGATCTGATTGTTTTCTGCTGCTTCATTGCAAGTGAAACGTCCTGAGTTTGATACTGGTACTGGAAAAAAATTTAAAAACTAAAACAAGAGTGAGAGTCCAGTAATATGTACATAGCCAAACTGTCAGAAGCTTTAGTGAATTACTGTTTTTCCTTTAGCAAAGCAAAGTTAATTATTATAATTATTGTTATTGTTCTTACAATAGATATTTTAAAACTGTAAGAATTACTTATTTTAAAAAGACAGTATACCAAATTATGTATGTTCTGCAAAAATATACATTGAAACTATTGTCTAAGTTTTATTTATATAGTTTTAGTACAGTTCTATTTCTTTTCATGTGCAAATGCATTCTTTTTCAAAATTCATTGTTCTGCCGGGAGTGGTGGTTCACCCCTGTAATCCCAGCACTCGGGAGGCAGAGACAGGAGGATTGCTGAGTTCAAGGCTTGCCTGGACTACATAGTGAGCTCAGAGCCAGCCTGAACTATAAAGCGAGACCCGGTCTCAAAAAAAAAATTCATTGTTCTCTCCTGATGTTCTCTGTGCCTGTCCTTTTCAGGGTCTCTTTTCAAGTAGTTTTCCTTGAGTTTTATTCTCCACTCTAGAGGGACAGGATCAAGTCTTTGCTAATCAAAGCACTGCACTGTCAATTAGACTACTGAACACCGAGCATTCCTGCATTTTTCTCTGGCAATGGCTTCTTCC
>PVIC010028406.1:0-23793 GCA_004025085.1 Thryonomys swinderianus
TTTCATGCATTTCATATATTATCAATTAGTTATTCTGTAGTTTTAAGGCTAATGGGCTAAAATACAAATGTAACCCATCTGCTGTCCTTGCATCTGTTTTAACTGTTGAGTCTTCTCTCTTTGTTCTATGTTATACAATATCAAATTTTTGCCCTAAAGGGCTCTTAAAAATTTTTCTCTATTAAAAGTTAAAGTTTTGTATTTTCCTAGTTCCTTGTCAAAACTTTAAAATGTGGAATTTTTTTTTAGAGAAGTGACCCGTGGTATGCTTGAACTTGTTATGTTCTGAAATGTTGCTAATCAGTGTAGTTTGAAAGAAACAAATGTAAGTTTGAGAAACTTGTATATTTTAAAATATGGAAGTGGATTATTTTAATATAAAATAGTGTTTATTTGAATATTTCCCCCAATTTTTTAATACAGCATTTTTAGTTCAACAACATTAAAAGACAAAAAATATTATAATTACAAAGAGACCTTAAGCTTTTGAGATATTGGTAATATATGTGCTTCTTGAGAAAGTATATGGTTTCCATTTTTAAGATTTAAAACTAATTAGATATCATATTTCATTCCAATTTCTCTGAAGATCAGAACTGATTGCAAAAAGTACTACGTTCTATAAATGGTTAAGACTTATTACACAGAAAAGAATGAACATATTGCTTGTGGCTAAAACTTAGAGGAGGGGCTGGCATTTAGCTCAGTGGTTCTGGCACCTGCCTTCCAAGTGCAAAGTCCGGAGGTGAATCTCTGGTACCAAAAAATTAAATAAACAAACAAACCAACTAATTAACTAACTTACAAGAGACCTTTAAAAAGGGTGTCATTGGATCCCTGTGTGAAATTAACCTTTTGGCAATCTATTTTGTGTTTATAGTACTGTGAAGACTTACAATGTTTAAATACATTATTTGTATTTATTACTATCTGGAAGTTCTACAGTTAATTTCACATCTGATTAAGATAAATCTTTAAGTTTTCTGGTATTTTGAAGATAACTTGGAAATGGCTTTTCTGACATTAGTAATTCTAGAACTTGGAGTTAGTTTTGTCAGATTTGGGCTTTCTCAGTTTTCAAATTCTGTGGAATAGCACTCTTTCTGCTTTCAAGACTTTCTTAATCTTTCAAATAGTCTTTAACTTTTCAGTTTTGTTTACATTATTAGTACAGTTTCATATCCACTATCAAAAAAGTTCTTTCAAATGCCTCTATGTCTCAGCCTCATAGGATAAACAGATAATTTTATATCATGTTTCCTGCTTTCAGTAAGTTTGGAGTTTGTCTCTCAAACTGGTCAAATCGGTTGTTAGATATACAACATGATAAGTGCTTTAACAGCAGCATACCCTGACAAGCACCTTTGTGGTAAGACAGACTTTTACAAAGTGGACAGTCCTTACTAGAAGACAGGACCTGAACTGCACTCTTGAAGAATAAGTATCATAGGCAAAGTGCAGAAAAAGGATAAAGGTGGGAAAGATAAGGTCTGTTGGGAAAGTTGTAGGGAAATAAATACTTGGATTTGAGTAACATTTTAGGCCCTAAGTAGATTTTCCTTGAAAGCTTATATTTTTAGCAGTTATTTCATGTATGCCTAACTTAGCCTTTAACTGTACCTGTATTAATGCTGATGGGCTATTCCAAACTATTATTTAAAAGTTTTACCCAAGTGAATTTTTCATTGATATTTTAATTAAATACAACAAGAATGTATCAGTCTACCCTGTGATAATTCCCAGATTAAGAACTTGGATAATGACAGTATGTTTCAAAATCAGATTAAAATATCCCTTTATGCAACATGTTAAAAGTAACATCTATGAACTTCCTTGTGTTACATTTTTATTATATAAACATTATAATTTTTTCCATTCTAACTAGACTGCCATTCTTTAGGTAAGTCATTGATGATGAATAATTATACTTTGGTAGAAGGCTTTGTATATTCATAAATTGAATATTGATTTTTTTTTTTTTTTTGAGACAGGGTCTTGCTTTGTAGTTCAGGCTAGCCCTGAGCTCACTATGTAGCCCAGGCAAGCCTCGAACTCAGCAATCCTCCTGTCTCTGCCTCTTGAGCGCTGGGATTACAGGCGTAAGCTACCATGCCCTGCTGAATAATTTTTTGGTACAGTATGATCTCATACTTCTTTAGGGCATAATGAGGCTCATTTTGATTTTTCAGACTTCCCTACAAGTGCCGTACTTTACCATTTTAAAACATTCTCTCTTAGTGATTTTGTTTTGATTCTATTTATTGTAGAAATTGGAGAAATTTCTTTTAAATATTTCATATTTTAGGAGGTTGGTACCTTAAAATGTTTTAACAACTTATCAAGGTTATTTTTTAGGAACCCAAAACTTTCTGGTATTTTTTTGCTTACGTGCTGTCCCATGAACCTTTTCCTGGTTAAACTATTCACCCTTTAGGCCTCGGTTCTGTGTCCTATCATTTGTGATATACCATAGAATAAATAACAAAGTTATTTATTTTTGTTCTCCTGTTTTAAAGCTCCTTAGCACCTGTGCTTCCTCATCATTTTTGTAATGATGTGTTTAATGTCTGTCGTTTAAACTGTAAGTTTCATGTTGAGGAATGAGTATGCCCATTTTACTATTTCTACAGTATATAATGTCAAAATTTTGTAGGCTCATAGTAGAAAATTAGTTTCAAATTAATGACTGAGAGCCTCAAACAAACTGAACTTTTTAGGACAAAGAGAAGTCATTATGTTCTTGTTCTTAAATGTCCTTACACTGCTCTTAGCCCTTATGTTTCAATTCAGGCCTTTTAATGTATCACATAATGTGTAACTTAAAATTGTTTGGTAGCCAAATGTTAAGAAGTTTGAAATATTCCTAGAGACTGTGAGAGAGTTAAACATCAGAATAGAGGGAGAATGCTTAAAAAACAGTTTAAGCCATTTAAAACAACAAAGGTGGTTTATTACATAAAGTCTTTTCAAAACACCATTTGTTTTATATTTAAACTAATACAACAATGATAAGGATCTAGGATCATGAAGTAAAGGTTAATTAGAACATTTCATTAAAGGTGACAAGACTTGTATTTTTAGAAAGGATTTTATGAAATTGATAACAATTTAAAACTTTTAATATGTTAAGCTGTTACTGGAAAGGTTCACTTAATAGTAGGTACTGGTATTTATTGAACAAAATAAGTAGAAGCAATATGAAGGTATTGAATCACTGCAGTGTAATATTTGCTCTTACAATTTTTATTTTTGTTGTTGTTTTTTGAGACAGGGTCTTGCTTTGTAGTTCAGGCTGGCCCTGAGCTTACTATGTAGCCCAGGGTAGCCTCAAACTCACAGTGATCCTTCTCCCTCTGCCTCCTGAGTGCTGGGATTACAGGCCTGAGCCACCGCGACCAACATTGTGGTATGTGGTACTGGGGATCGAACTGAAGACCTTGTGCTTGCAAGGCAGATGCAGGAACCACTGAGTTAAATCTCTGGCCCTGCTCTTACAATTTGTAGAGGTAGTTTTTATATTTAACTGTGTGTATTTTGTTTACTTAGCTATGAAATAGTTAAAATTGAGTAACTGAACATGCTTATTTTGATTAGTATTGAATGAAAACATAACCTGTTACAATGATACGACATAATGATCAAGTATTTCTGCAACTTTTATTTTGTTACAGAGTAAGCTTTATTCACTTGGCCTCTGCTAGTCTCCTGGACTGGGAAAATTAGGTTGGAGTTCAGAACAAATTCTTTGCTATAATTATGTGGTGTCCAAGAAATTGACATGAAAATAGGTTATATTTAATTCACCTTTAGTTTATATATATCCGGGATATGGAATACAGCATTTCACTAAAAGGCTTTCCTCATGGTTCAAATACAATGTATTTTATCTTACTATTGTGATCTCTTGAATTCTGTGACTATATAAGGACAGGTAGAAGAACTAGCTATTTACTTTGTTGCTAAAACAAATACTGGTTTATGGTGTGTTAATTACAGTTCTAAATTCATAGAAGAGGGATGCTTACATAATAGCAGTTTAAAATAACATCTTATGATTTAATCTTTTTTTTTTTTTTTTTTGAGACAGGGTCACTTTGTAGTTCAGGTTGGCCCTCAGCTCACTATGTAGCCCAGGCAAGCCTGGAACTCAGCAATCCTCCTGCCTCTGCCTCCTCAGTGCTGGGATTACAGGCATGAACCACCATGCCCGGCACTGAGATGTGTGGTATTGATGGCTGATGGGCATGAGTCGCCATGCCCAGCATTGTATGTGGTTACCAGGATTGAACTAAGGGCCTTGCGTTTGCGAGGCAGGCGCTGGAACCACTGAGCTAAATCTCAGGCCCTTATGATTTAATCTTGAAGATACTCATTTCTGTACTTTAGAAATAGTGATTTGAAATTCTTAATACTAGAAATATGACCTTGTTTCAGAACAGCCACTAAGCAACTGTGGGAATGTAGCATACTAAATGGCCCGTAACGCTGCAGTATTTTTAAAAAATTTCCCTGCCCCTTGTTATGTAATAGTTTATAGTAATACATATAGAACAGGAGTATGTGAAAACGTTCTGTACAAAGTGTATTAAAGCCAAAGTATATGTGAGATTGTGTAAAGCTTTGTGTTGGCTTCTGAGGACCTGCAGATGATCATATCATATAAAGGTAATCAGTAAATGTTTTATGTAAATCTGATGGCCTCTCTTTCAGTTGTAAGGTATGAAAGGAAGAATTATTCTGGGGTTTATAAAAGTTTTATTTTAAAAATGGAATAACACTTTCCAAAACACAACTGCAAACATTTTGATAGTTTGATAACTGATAGGAACACCTCCATGATGCTTATGTATATTTAAACATTTCAGCGAAAAAAACTTAAAAAACTATTAAGAGGGCCGGAGATTTAGCTCACTGGTTCCGCCGCCTGCCTAACAAGTACAAGATCCCTGGTTCGATCTCAGTAGCCACATACAATTACATGATATTGGATGAGGTGACTCATGCCCACCAGCAATCAGTACCACACCCCACAGTGCTGAGCGTGGTGGCTCACGCTTGTAATCCCAGCACTTGGGAGGCAGAAGCAGGAGGATTGCTGAGTTCCAGGCTTGTCTGGGCTACATAGTGAGTTCAGGGCTAGCCTGAACTACAAAGCAAGATCCTGTCTCAAAAAAAGAAAAAAAAAAACCTTAAGAAACTAAATACTTAAACTGTTAAGACTGAAACCCACTTATTTATGTTTTTATTTTTTTTTGACAGGGTCTTGCTTTGTAGTTCAGGTTGGCCCTGAGCTCACTATGTAGCTCTGGCAAGCCTGGTACTCAACAATCCTCCTGCCTCTGCCTCCCTAGTGCTGGGATTACAGGTTTGAGCCACCGTGCCCAGCATTTGTGGCATGAATTATTGATTGCCAGTGGGCATGGTTGCCACGCCCGGTATTGTTGTTCGTGGTTACTGGGATTTGAACCAGGGACCTTGCACTTGCTAGGCAGGCAGTGGAAGCACTGAGCTAAATCTTGGTCCATATTTATTTTTTATTTTTGAGACAAGGTATCTCTTTGTGGCTCAGGCTGGTCCTGTGTGTACAATGTAGCCCAGGCAAACCTTGAACTGCAGCAGTTCTTCTGCCTCTGGCTCCAGAGTGTGGGATTACAGGCATGCGCCTTCACACCTGGCATCCCACTAACTCATTTTGTTGTTTAGAAAAAGATGTGTGCAAAGGAATTTGATAAAGCATACTTTTACTGCACTATATTGTTAATTTTTAAAAAGAGACTAAGGAAAGTATGCTTTAATTGCACAGCAGTGGATATTATAGTTAAGTGTTTCAGTTTAAGGATTTTCATGCTCTGCAAAAGGAAGACAAATTGGCTTTAAAAGTCAAGTGTAAAACTGTTGTAGACTTAACTCTATGAGTAATGCTTTAATGTATGACTAATTATCTGCAGAGAAAATTATAAAACATTTTTCTGGCCTTTTCTCAACTAGAGCTAAATTATAATTGACATTTTCTCATATAGTAATATGATAACTGATATAACTGATCTTGTGGCAAGATCTGGAAGATTTTTGTTTTCTTCAAACAAAGTTGAAATTAAGTTTAATAGAAGTTTGACACTATTATATGCAAATTGCTTGAAAATTGTAATCTGTAAATGTTGATTCATGCAATGAAAATTGGAACATTTTAATATAAACACGTTATCTTTGTGACCATTATCCAGTGTTTGTACTAGGGAAACTGATAATCTTTGAGTTGGCCCTAAGCATAAGAATCTTTTTGTTAAGTAATATTGTTTAATGTGCCACTTGTTACCTGTAAGTTACTAATTTATATGCATATTTATGGGTATTTTTTACATTAAGGTTTCTATACCTAAGTGGGACTTACATTTTGGAATTTATCTTAGTCTGCCCCTACTGCTGTAATAACAAAACAGTATAAACAAAAAATAAAATATTCACAATTCTGAGGGCTAGGAAGTCCAAGAATAAGGTGCTAACTGTTTCTTCCTGGTATGGGCTCCTTTGCAGATAGTACTTTCCTGATCTATTCTTCTTTTTTTTGAGACAGGGTCTCCCTTAGTAGTTCAGGCTGGCCTTGATCTCACCCTGTAGCCCAGGCAAGCCTGGTACTCAGCAATCCTGCCTCTGCCTCCCAAGTCCTGGGATGACAGGCATGAGCTACCAAACCTGGGTTTGTGGTACTGATTGCTTGTGGGCGTGAGTCACCGTGCCCAATATCATATCATTGTATGTGGTTACTGGGATCGAACCAGGGACCTTGCGCTTGTTAGGCAGGCAGCAGAACCACTGAGCTAAATCTCTGGCCCCCCTGCTCTATTCTTACTTTGCAGGTGTCTGGTCATACAAGGGCACTATTTAAGGTTTCCAAAGGTCCTGTCTCCAAATATATCACATAAGCCATAGCAAGGAGTTTAGTCCACAGCCAAATTATGTTCAAATGATACTGGACAGTACATACTAGTTGGAAATTGTAGGGTTGTATTTATTGTGTTAAATTATAAAAATAACAGAATGACTGATACCTTTCAATAGTTTTGAAAACTTGCAATGGGAGAAGTTTCTTACTAACCTGAAGTTAGTAGTGCCTTATGTTGTTTCTATAAATCTTGATAGTTCTGCTTTGGATTATTTTACAAAGTTCAGAGATAAGTGAAATTATATTTTAAAGTCTAGGATATAGCATATAAATTATTGAACCAAAAACTGTCAAGATAATAGGTAAATAAAATAAGTAGAGCATACTAGAGCCTAGAGATTTTCCCATGAATAATAAAAGAGACTGTTTGAAAGGTCATTTGTTTTGTAATGATGGCAAATTACTAAATAAAGTATGACCTTGAAATCCACATACTCAGATCTTGCTTTTTATAGTACTTTTTATTTTTCAGGACAGTTTGAGAGTTTATATAGAGTAATAAAAGGAACTTCTTCAGTTAGGCTTTGTGAATGAAGGTGTGGATTTGTATACACAATAATGGAAAAACAAGTGTAATTAACTTTTTTACTGATTTAAAGTATGATGATTGTTTTTAGTTGAAGGTACTCTGGAATATTTTAGTCATCTTAGTGTTTATAACTGAAGAGCAGTTACATTTTATTTCTCTTCCTTTGTATCCCAAGAAGTAACTATAAAGAAGGAAGAGTGGCTTCCTTTCCACTCCTCTAGGTTCTTTGGCTGGTCTGTGACTTAAATTAACATAGAGAAATTAACAGAAAAACATATTTCTGTTCTTAAGCACAGGAATCGTACAAAGTTGGAGACTGGAATAATCAGATGAAGATTGTATAGCATCCTGATTTACAGGAGGGACCAGGGGTGTAGGGGCTTGTGGGGAATGGTAGGAGCACAAATCACAGGTGAAGGAGAGGGAATTTAATAGGGTAAGGGTTTGTCTTACTATGGGAATAAAGACAGGTGTCTCAGAGCATCTTTCCTTTATTAGTAAAATACATTTTATTAATGTAGATTTTACTAATGCAAATATAGCATATTTTACGATGTAATTTTCCCTTATAGTCTCTTCTACATAGGGGCAGCGTTTCAGAGCCTGAATTGTGTCTTACAGTCTCTCAAATTTAGTAGTTGAAAGTATGTATGTGCAAAGAGTACACTTCTATATGACTTCCTTGGCCCTTGGTGTGGCATACTATAGTTACATTGAGTTGATATCCTTAGCCCAACAATAATTGACTTTTTGATGGTCAATTTTCAGGGGAAACTGAGAATAGAATATACTTGGAGAATACTTATGTGTGACATGTTTGGAATTTCATGGTAAGAAAGGCAGTTCAAGTAGTATTTACTTCTTGGTAATGTTTATGTGAAGCTTGAGACCTTTTCATGTAATTGATAGCAAGACTTTACTAGAGAACTTTGCAGTTTATACAAATGGTGAGTTGAAGTGTTCCGTGGAAAAGCTATAGTTCCAATTATGGTTTGTATTGTGGGCAGAGTGAATGAATTTTCAGTTCTTTGCTCTAAACTGTTGTGTGAAATTTAAATTATAGCTAAAATGATATGATTTCCTGGAAAATTCCATTTATTTGCTCTAGCATAAAGTAAATCAATCTTGTATCTGTCCAAATGATTTTATCTTGCTCCCTTATTGGAAAAGTGTTGAATGAATGAATTTCAGAATGCTGTGTGAACTCTTGTGTTTCATTGCATACCCTTGACTCAGTTCTTATTAACATAGACATTTGTAGGACTTTTTTTCTTTTCCTCTGAGTAGGAATTACTTTTAAGTTCTGTGATTCAGCTGGCTGCTTAAGGATGCTTTTCTTCCTTTGTCTGTGGACATTAGCATTTTCTTCAGCACGTTAATTTTGTTGGGTATTTTACTTTTTTTTTTTTTTTTTTGTCTTCTAGCATTCCAGTTGTGAAGATTCCTTTTTAAGATCTTAAACCAAAAACAAAGGAAAACAAAACGTACCACATAGATTTATGTGATGTTGAAATGACAATCACTTATATTTGTACTTTATTTGAAAAATAAGGAACTTTAAGGGCCAGAGATTTAGCTCAGTGGTTCTGGCGCCTGCCTCGCAAGCTGGTGACTCATGCCCACCAGCAATCAATACCACATACCACAGTGCTGGGCATGGTGGCTCACACCTGTTATCCCAGCACTTGGGAGGCAGAGACAGGAGGATTGCTGAGTTTGAAGCTTGCCTTGGCTACATTGTGAGCTCAGAGCCAGCCCAAACTACAAAGTGAGACCCTGTCTCAAAAAAAAAAAAAAAATCTTGCCATTTTTAGATGTTGATATAAAAATATGAGTGATATGGAGTTGACTTTAAGTGTGATTTAAGAAAAATACCATGCACAATATAAAGCTTTGTCATTTTTATCTAGCTGTTTTTGTTGAACAAATGTTTATTTAGCACTTGTGTGTGTGCTAAGCAAAAAAGTTCATAATATGCTGTGAAGCACTGTATAGAGAAGAATTGCTTTGTATAAATAGCAAGTTGTCTAATATGGCAGGTAAAGATAAGTCATTCAATAAGTGTAAGTGTTCTCCATGCACAGTATTATTTAAGCACTGGGATGTAACTGGGAAGAAGCCTGTTGCCTATTTTCCCATTACCTTTAAATGAGTCATCTAACCTGGCAAATGTAATACTGGATGGGTGCTAACTGTTTTGATGAGGAAAACTTTAAGTGGGAGCACAGAGATTGAAAGATTTTGCAATAAGTGGGAGTTTTCTCAGTAAAGAACTGTAAGTCTGTGTTTCTTGAAGAAAATAGCTTGTATAAAGTCCTGGACATGAGGCTATGCAGACCCTGCAGGATGTGAAAGAAATTCATGTAACTAGAGTGCAAAGTAGAAACTTTTGTGACAGAAGTAAGCAAGGTCTAGACCTTGAAGAGCTTAATGGCTACTTCTGAGAATTCTGAGTTTTATCCTGAGGGCTCCCTCCAGGTTTTTAAAATCGGACAGTAACCTGGTTATATTTGAGTGAAAAATCAGTGTAATTATAGTTCAAATGATTCAATTAGGTGAGCTCAGTTAGAAGGCTGCTAGAGGAAATCCTTATACTCTGTAGTGGGATAGGGGCATGAGAATGAAAAGCTAAATTAGAAATTTTTGGGAGAAGAATTAATAGGATGCCAGGCCGGGCGTGGTGGCTCACGCCTGTCATCCCAGCACTCGGGAGGCAGAGACAGGCGGATTGCTGAGTTCGAGGCTTGCCTGGGCTCCATAGTGAGCTCAGGGCCAGCCTGAACTATAAAGCAAGACCCTGTCTCAAAAAAAAAAAAAATAGGATTCTGTGCTTGTTGAGATGTGAAAATTGAAGGAGAGAGGAATCAGAATAACATACTTCACAATTCCTAGCTTCTTCTCACCTAAAATTTTTGGCTGATTTCTGCTCTGAGGTTTTCTTTTAAGAAGCCTTCTTGATTCCCCCAACCTCCAAAGCCAGGTAGTATACCTTTCTTTTTAGCTTCAAGAAGCAGTATTTTCTTCCTTTTCTCTGTCTATAAGCTTAGAGGAAAGGACTGCACTTTATTATTTCATACTTAGTATATTGCACAGTGACATTTATGTATAAAATGTTCGTTGAATAAGATAATTTATAAAAATATAAATTTTCATAATTGGAGAAAATTGGTTATCTTACCTGGTAATAAGTAACTTGTTTTGTAGCTTCTAAGTAAGTCAGATATTCTATGACTTGAATACCACTCATAAAAATAGCATATATTGTAATTCTCTTCTGACATGCTGTATACATTGTCTTTTATGGAGTACAGTAGGGACTTAGAGCATTCGAGTTGTGAACTTTCACAGGTAGAAATAAGCCTTGTGTTACTAAAGCTTATAGATGTGAACAAATTGCATTAAGTAGGTGGCATGTCTGCTGGACACTGTCCCAGCTTTGCTGCTGTGCACTCCCTGTACAGTGCGACAGTGCACAGTGGTGCAGTGCTCAGTCAGCCAGGTTGTCAGGAAGTGAGAGGAAAAGCAGTGGTGATGAGGGGACTGCTAAGAAGCGCAAAACAATAACCATGGAAACAGAAGTGAAAATACTGTACTGCACCACCATGTTAAGGTAACTGTAAAAGCAAAAATAGTTTCTTTACAGTATTTGTAAAGTATATGTTTTATGCTTTACATGACATACTTGTATCAAACGTGTAAGAGTCACTTTGTTGGACTTAGGAATAGATCCAATGTAGGGAGTTCTCCCAGAACAAAATTTCTTCTTGTGCTGGGGACTCACTGTGTTACAGACTAATTTAAATTAACTATTATTTTGACTTTTACTTGTATTATGCCAACAGCTTTTTTTTTTTAATTTTAATATGCTTTTTCCTTTGTTCAGTTAAAATCAACATAACCCATCTGTCAACAGTAGATTTTTTTCTCTAGAGTAGCTTTTTCATTCCTGATTATAAAAGAATGATTGTTCATTGTATGTGTAAAAATAAACATACAGAGATGAGGAAAAGTAAAAGTCATTCTTAAATGAAGGGTGATGTTAACACTTGATGAGTACTTATTGGGACTTGTAAAATTTTATGTGTACTTCATAGTTTTGAAGAAATTATGAGAAGATTAAATTAAAAGAAAAGCCAACTGAGGAAGAAATACCTAGAACATGCATATGAGAAGACATTAATATATTTCATACAAAGAATCCTGATAACCAGAATATCCAATAACCCAAAAGAAATGGTAATCCTAAACTTCAATTCTGACAGGTGATGAGCACAGTGGGGCAGGTGCATGAGATGGCGGAGTTGGAAGCACTCACAATAAGCAGGTTCTGTTCTGTGGTGCTTGATTGTTGACAGTAGGAAATACAGATCCAGCGATACCCAAATCTTCTGATTTTTTTTTTTTTTCCCCCCTTTTGAGACAGGGTCTCGCTGGTTCTGGCTGGCTCTGAGCTCACTAGGTAGTCCAGGCAAGCCCTGAACTCAGCAATCCTCCTATCTCTGCCTCCCGAGTGCTGGGATTACAGGCATGAGCCACCACGCCCGGCACTGTGGTGTGTGGTATTGATGGCTGGTGGGTGTGAGTCTCCATGCCCAGCATTGTATGTGGTTACTGGGGATCGAACTCAGGACCTTGCTCTTGCGAGGCAGGTGCTGGAAGCACTGAGCTAACTCTCCGGCCCTCTTTTGATATCTTTAATGAGAAGTAGATACATTTCTATGCATTTCTCAATTATTAAATTTTGGTATAAATTAAGAAAACTTAAAGCCACAATGTGTGTTAAACATAATGTAGCTATGAGCTTTGAGTACCTCCAGTGGTGGAAGAGTAAGAAGATTTTCTCACTAATGCAGGTTAAAGTAATCATTTTTCGGGCTGGAGGGTTAGCTCAGTGGTTCCAGTGCCTGCCTCGCAAGCACAAGGTCCTGGGTTCCTGGGTTCGATCCCGGTAACCGCATACAATGCTGGGTGTGGAGATTCACACCCACCAGCAATCAATACCACATACCACATTGTCAGGCATGGTGGCTCACGCCTGTAATCCCAGCACTCGGGAGGCAGAGACAGGAGGATTACTGAGTTCGAGGCTTGCCTGGACTACATAGTGAACTCAGAGCCAGCCTGAACTACAAAGCGAGACCCTGTCTCAAAAAGAAAAAATCATTTTTCATACCTAGATAGAAATGAAGAAGATTTAACAGTTTGAAAGGTTGGGAGAGTATAAATTGATAGAAGGTCTTTGGAACGAGGCAATTTGGAACTAGGTATAAAAATTTAAATGGATATTAGTTTTAATAGTTCCACTTTCAGCAGTTTTCCTTGCACAAATACTAATTGTGATGAAGGTTTATGTTCAATAAAGGTATCTTCAGTCTTGATTGAAAAAGAGGAAAAATTTTTTTTTTTTTGAGACAGGGTCTTGCTTTGCAGTTCAGGCTGGCCCTGAGCTCACTATGTGGCCCAGGCAAGCCTAGAACTCAGCAATCCTCCTGCCTCTGCCTCCTGAGTGCTGGGATTACAGGTGTGAGCCACCACGCCTGGCACTGTGGTATGTGGTACTGATTGCTGCTTGATTGCTGGTGGGCGTGAGTCACTGTGCCCAGCATTGTTGTATGTGGTTACCGGGATCAAACTCAGGACCTTGTGCTTGTGAGGCAGGCGCCAGAACCTCTGAGCTAAATCTTCGGCCCCAAGAGGAAAATTTTTAATGTAAGTTTAAAAATACAAATAGAAACAATTCAGTGTGGATTGATACAGGAATGATTAAATTATATTACAAATATTACAAATTATGATTTGTGTTATTTCAATTATGATTTGTATTACAAATTATGATTTGTAATATCACAGCAGTAAGAAGGTATGAACAAATCATAGCTGTCAGAAGATATGAAGTGTATCTATTCCTGTATGGAAAGAGCCCAGAATTTACTATTCATCTTTTACATGCAAAATTCTAATGTAGATATAAATATGTATAAATACATATGCTTTATATATGGGATTGCATACGGCCTTGTGCATGTTAGACTCTACTACATCTTCATCTCTTTTATTTATTGTTTTTGTTTTCTCCCTTTTTATTTTTGAGTCAGGTTATCACTGAATTACCCAGGCTGGCCTGTGCCTGTGATCCTCCTGTCTAAGCTTTCTGAGGGGCTGGGATTATAAGCATGCACCTCCATGCTTGGTTCTGATACTGTTATTAATATCTATATAATATACCATTATATGGCACTGTAATTTGGTCTATTGATATACATGTAGGAATTTCCATTGTCTTGCTGCTTGTATACATGCGTTGCAGGGAGTGCTCCTTTATGTCTTTGCAGTGTTGTCTCACAAGACAGGTTCCTTCTGTATTTTATGTAGCACACATTAAATATCTGAACTTTCATAGACTGAGGAAGATTCTGTCTCAGAGTTTATTTGTATGACATTAGAACTGAGTAAATGTGCCTTAGGCATTGTAGTCAGAGACCTAACTGGAAAACTGATGTTATGTTCAGTCATACTAGGTTCCTTAAATTTTTTTTTTTTTTTTGAGACAGGGTCTCACTTTGTAGTTCATGCTGGCCCTCAGCTCACAATGTAGCCCAGGCAAGCCTGGAACTCAGTAATCCTCCTGCCTCTGCCTCCCAAGTGCTGGGATGACAGGCATGAGCCACCACGCCTGGCACTGTGGTATGTGGTATTGATGGCTGGTGGGCGTGAGTCACCACGCCCAGCATTGTATGTGGTTACTGGGATCGAACTGAGGGATTGAACTCAGGACATTGAGTTTGCAAGGCAGGTGCTGGAACCACTGAGCTAAATCTCTGGCCCCAGAATTTTTTTTTTTTTTTTTTGAGACAGGGTCTTGCAATCCTCCTGCTTCTGCCTCCCAAGTGTTGGGATTACAGGCGTGAGCCACCATGCCTGGCTCTTCACTTTTTGGTAACTTTGTCAGTCCACTTATGGATCTTATTTTCACAATCTTAAATTTGTAATAATTTATAAAAATCTCTATGCTCTATTTGTCAAAGTGACCCATCTACTAAATAGTTAGACTGAGAGTACTAAAAGATTGAGAGATTGATAGCTATTCCTCAGAATTGACTTTGTGACCTGGATACATTTGAGAGATCTTGTACCTTGTGAATAATATACTCTGAAGCATATAAAGAATACAGATAATTCCTGTTGTAAGAACAGTATAATTATATTTGAAACACATTCTGAACCTCTCTGACCTGGAACTTGATGTGATTGAAATATATTTTGAGAAATAGGGAGAATATATTTGGGGATATGTTTGGATTAACATGTTAGGGTAAGCCAGAGAATGTGTTTGTATGACAGTTATGGTTACCTATAGGTGTGGCACCTTTAATGAGCTTTTTAATATTGATACATTCCAACTGTTCCAGTATGTAAATATACTTAGAACATTTAGATATGATAGGGTCTTTTCTTTAATCCAAGATGCCTTTGCCTAGGAATTTTCTTAGAATTGATTTTCCAGATTGAAAGTAATTTGAGTGCCTACTATGTGTTACACATACAAAATTGGCCATCTCTGTAGCTGCAGTGTAAGATTTAGCACTTTAGAATGCTCCTGATGTCACAGTGCTTCCCAGACTCATTTTTCTAATGAAAAAACTTGAGCCACAGAAATTCAGTTTTGTCCATATCACTATGAAATTTATTAAAGATTCAGAACCAAAACTCCAGTATCAGATTGTTTTTTATTTCAAACTGCATTTTCTTTTCTATGTATTACTTTTTTTTTTTTTTTTTTTTAAGACAGGGTCTCACTTTGTAGCTCAGGCTGGCTCTGAGCTCACTATATAGCCCAGGCAAGCCTTGAACTCAGCAATCCTCCTGTCTCTGCCTCCCGAGTGCTGGGATTACAGGCGTGAGCCACCATGCCCGGCACTGTGGTATGTGGTATTGATTGCTGGTGGGTGTGAGTCTCCACGCCCAGCATTGTATGTAGTTATTGGAGATCGAACTCAGGACCTTGCGCTTGCGAGGCAGGCGCCGGAACCTCTGAGCTAACCCTCTGGCCCTTCTATGTATTACTTTTAAGCACATTCCTTTTTAGATGGAAATTAGATAAATGTTATTGCTATTTGACAGGAGAATCAATGGAAGGGATTGTATCACTTTGATGTCAGATTATAAATTGAGTCAAATTTAATATAGTTAAGTACACAAGTGAGTCTCTGGATATCCCCTGTCTTCCTTACTCATTTGAATTATTCATTTTTTCTCTTTTCCTATTCCCAAGACAAGAAAAAGAAGAGGTTTAAAATAAGAATGTGCTGTTAACAGTATTGCTACTAAGAAATAATTAGTGCTAGGTTTTAAGAAGAGGTGCATGGACCTAGGATAGATGAATTAGGTTCTTTTCTGAATTGAACTGCAACATCACTTCTTAATGGCCATATATAGAAAGATTTATCTGTATATTAATAGAAAATAGACTTAAGAGTGATCTCTAAGATACTGAGTTTAAACATAAACATTTTTAGTATACATTTCAGAAAGATGCCATTCAGTAGAAAATAATTTAGCTCTAGGTTATAGGAAGTGTGTATTCAGATACATTATTGGAAGACATTTCTCTTAAATGACACTGACCGATAAACTAATAGTGTAATCTGTGACATCAGGACTCAGATGCATCAGAAATATTTTTCAATAGATATTTGAATTTTCTATGTTCTATTCCTGCCTTTTCAAAAAAATTTTTTTTTTTTTAAAGACAGGGTCTGGCTTTATAGTTTAGGTTAGCCCTGAGCCCACTCACTATGCAGCCCAGGCAAGCCTGGAACTCAGCAATCCTCCTGCCTCTGCCTCTTGAGTGCTGGGATTACAGGGGTGAGCCACCATGCCTGGCCCTGTGGTACTGGTACTGATTGCCCTCCTGAGTCACCATGCCCATTATTGTATGTGGTGATTGGGGATTAAACCAGGGACCTTGTGTTTGCTAGGCAGGCACTGGAACCACTGAGTTAAATCTCTGGCCCTCAAATCTTTTTCTATCAAGTATTTACTTTGGCACATGTATTCAATTTTGGTTATTTATATGACTATATTTCATTAAAATCGGGGAGGTGTATGTCATTTTGTTTGAGTTAGAACTATATTAGTCTTAATAATTACACCAGTTATGACTTGTGTTTTAGATAAGTCATTTAATTTCTCTGACCTTAAATTTTTTTTTTTTTTTTGAGACAGGGTCTCGCTTTGTAGTTCAGGCTGGCCCTGAGATCACTATGTAGCCCAGGCAAGCCTTGAACTCAGCAATCTTCCTGTCTCTTCCTCCCGAGTGCTGGGATTACAGGTGTGAGCCACCATGCCCGGCTTTTTTTTTTTTTGAGACAGGGTCTCGCTTCTGTAGTTCAGGCTGGCCCTGAGCTCACTGTGTAGCCCCGGCAAGGCAGCATTATATGTGGTTAACAGGGATGGAACTCAGGACCTTGCACTTGTGAGGCAGGTGCTGAAACCACTGAGCTAACCTATCTCTGACCTTAAATTTTATAATCTGTAATTTGGGATTGATCTGCTTCATAATAATAGGAATAATTTAGTGAGATGATGTACAAATGTTTGCTTAGTCTTGGCATATACCAGTTGATTAGTAAATATGTTCTACTGTCACAAATACTGCAGTGTGTTGGATTCTTCCTTTCGAGTAGAGGCACACTGAAGCACATGCCCTTCTAGGCCAGTCAGGTCTGCATTCCTTGGATGGTTGCCATTTAAAGTTACATCATCTTTTGTAAATGGAAGGTTATCAAGATACCTTATTTCATTGATTTCCTTTATGTATTGTTTTGTTTTTTTTTTTGAGACAGGGTTTCGCTTTGTAGTTCAGTCTGGCCCTGAGCTCACTATGTAGCCCAGGCAGCCTGGAACTCAGCAATCCTCCTGCCTCTGCCTCCTGAGTGCTGGGAATACAGGCGTGAGCCGCCACGCCCTGCACTGTGGTATGTGGTATTGATCGCTGGTGGGGGTGAGTCACCATGCCCAGCATTGTAAGTGATTACCGGGGATTAAACTCAGGAACTTGCACTTGTGAGGCAGGCGCCAGAACCACTGAGCTAAATCTCCGGCTCTCTTTTATGTATTCTTAAGATCTTAGCTGAAGAATCTGACAATGTACTCTGAGCACAAACCTTTTAGAATTTGGGTTGAAATTTCTTTATTCCCTGCTGTTTCTTGTCCCTGTCTATCTTATCCTGCCATGTATTTTCCTGGGTGAGAATAAACTAAGTTTATCTGTATGAATTTTCTTTTGTATGTATCTTTGTCTGAGTACTTTTGTGTCTATATCTTCAAATTTCTAAATCAAAAAATACTTTAAATGGGTGGATATCATCAAAATGTCTAAGTATAAAAATTTACTATTTCTTGCCTGTTTGCATGTTTACTCATTAATGAAGATAAAATTTTCAGACAGAAGAGGAGCGCAGTTTGAGCATTCATTTCAAAATGGGAACAGCTGAACTTTATGGAACTGACTTATCAAATGTTAGTTAACATAGTTTCCCAACTTTTCTTTACCCTTAACTATAGTTGAGAAACTACCATTTAAAATTCATCAGTTCCTTATGTGTTGTTTATATATATTCACAGTAGTCTGATACTAATTGGGGGGGGTCTATACATGAGTGTTTTTTGTTTTTCCCCAGACACCAAGCAGGAATCTTACAATTCAGTTTTGACATGATCAGGAGTTAATGTCCGATTCCTCAGGCAAAGGCTCAGTGCCGGAGAATGAGCTGCACATCAGACACCAATCTGGGCTCCCTGTATTTCTCACCAGCTGGCTATTGAAACTCTTGCTCAGATTCAGTGATTTACTAGTATAGTTCACAGACCTCAGTAAGGTACTTACTTTTTTTTTTTTTTTCTTGTTGAGACAGTTTCGCTTTGTAGTTCAGGCTGGCCTTAAGCTCACTGTGTAGCCCAGGTAAGCCTGGAACTCAACAATCCTCCTGCCTGTGCCTCCCAAAAGCTGGGCTTACTGGTGTGAGCCACCACGTCCGGCATTGTGAAGTGTGGTACTGATTGCTGGTGGGCATGAGTCACCACACCCAGTATTGTTGTATTTGGTTACTGGGATCACTGAGCCACCATGTCCGGCATTGTGAAGTGTGGTACTGATTGCTGGTGGGCATGAGTCACCACACCCAGTATTGTTGTATGTGGTTACTGGGATCGAACCAGGGATCTTGTGTTTGCTAGGCTGGCGCTGGAACCTCTGAGCTAAATCTCTGGCCCCAGGGGACTTTACTTTCTATTACTGTTGTGTTACAAGGGATCTCAGAAACAGTTGGAAGAGGTACACAAGTAAGGTCTGGAGAAAGGGGATAGAGATGTGGATATTTATACCCTCTCCCAGAGCAGCACCTTCTCAGATTCCTTGTATTCACCACACCAGTTATTCAAGCCCTGTAGTTGAGGAATTCTTTCATCACGTAAGTGTGTAATTGATTAAATTACTGGCCAAGATGTAGTTTATCTTACCTCAGATATGTAGTTGCAAAGGGTAGGAATGTTTTAATAGATACGTAGCATGTAAGACTGTGCCAGTGAATTTTTCTGTTTCAATATAATGAGTCTTGTGGGAAGTTGTAAAAGAAACACTTCACCCAGCTTCCCATGATATTGACGTCTTACATAGTTATACAATATCATGATAAAAACCCTGGAAATTGACTTTGGTATAATGCTGTTAACTAGATTACAGAACTTACCCAGTTTTTTCCATTATTCCTGTATTCATCAGTATGGTGAAGCATTCTGTATATTTTTATCCAATATATCAATACATGTGACTGCCATCCCAGTAAAAAGAGTGGTTCTATTCTAAAACCAAGTCTCATTCCCTTACCTATACCTGTCCCCTGGCAACCATGGCATTAGTTGTTCTCCATCTCTATAGTTTTGTCACTTCAAGAATGTTGTATAAATGGAATTATAAAGTATATTACCTTTTGATCCTGAATTTCTTGCTAACCATAATATCCTTGAGATTCAGGTGTTACTTGTGTCAGTTTTTTGTCTTTTATATTGCTTGGTAGTGTTCCATTGTATTGATATACCAAAGTTTACTTAACCATTCACCTTTTATGGACATTTGGATTGTTTTCAGTTTTTGCCATTATTAACAGTGGTGTACATATTTTTTTGTAAATGTAAGTCATTTCTTGGTGATAAATTCCAAGGATTGAACTTGGGATCTTGTGCTTGCAAGGCGGGCACTAGAAAGCCACTGATCTAAATTCCCAGCTTGACTATTTGCTTTTTATCATTCCAATGCATTCTGTGCATTCCCTTCGTTTTTTTTCCCCACACCTTAATTTTTTTTTTTTTTTTTTTTGAGACAGGGTCTTGCTTTGTAGTTGAGGCTGTCCCTGAGCCACCACGCCTGGCACTCCCACACCTTAAATTTTAGGAATACAATTTAGGTCAGTGATGGTGAACCCTTTAGAACTTTCAATGATGCAAACACTCTGCTGTCGCAGCATGCATGCAGCAGGTTTGCCACCACTGATTTAAACTGTAGTACTGTTGGGAAAAATTTACAGCTCTGGTGCTACTATAAATTTAATATCTAAACTTAGGACCACAGATGAGTTTAGAGAGCCTGATATTGTTATCTGTTCCTTTTTTGACTTCTAAAAATCTGTTCTTTCTCTGAACAGGTTAATTGGCTTCTATTTTGCCAAGCTTTGCTGAAGAAATATAATTTTATATGTAATTGGAAATAATAATTCCTCTTTTAACTTTTTGCTGTTCCTCAACTAAACTTACCTCTAGCTGAATCCATTTTAATTTCTTACTTGAAAAGAAAACAGATTCTTCTTTAAGGCCAAGATTTTTGCCAGTACATTAGGTCCTTTTGATTATTCTTTCATTCTAAAATTTGAATAGCTGAACTGGCTGCTTCATTGGCAGTATTTTTCCTAATTTATGTATAGCTCTTATTTTTATAGACCTTCCTTATCTATCCACCCCTGAATGTTTACTCTCCTCATAGTACCATCATGTTACATTTTATACACTGCTTTCTGTGCTGTTTGACTTGAGTGTACAGACTGCATCTGCCTGACTGCTGAGGCCAGTAGTTCAGACCTGATTCCAAACTATTTTTCCTTTATTAATTTTGTGTTATTAGTGGCATTTTACACAGGTTTTCTTAGCTGTTATTTTCCTCCTGCTTTCTATATACCAGTTGAGAGTCCCTAATCTGAACATCCAGAGTTCTTCCAGATCTGAAGCTTGTGAAGCACTGGTGATTCCAAGACGGTTTCAGATTCTGGAGCTTTTGGATTTTATTTTATTTTACTTTTTTTTTTTTTTTTTGAGACAGGGTCTCGCTTTGTAGTTCAGGCTGGCCTTGAGCTCACTATGTAGCCCAGGCAAGCCTCAAACTCAGCAATCCTCCTGCCTCTGCCTCCCGAGTGCTGGGATTACAGGTGTGAGCCACCACGCCCGGTGGAGCTTTTGGATTTTAGATTTTTATACTAGGAATATTTAGCTGGGAAAGTTTATTTAGACATTCATAAGTTAAAAAACATTTGAGATTCAAAACACTTCTTGGACCAAACATTTCAGGTAAGGGATATTAAGTCTGTATAATGTACTTGTGATTATTTGGTTAGAGAAGTCTCAGTTGAATATTGGCTTGGTCCACAGAAAAAGACAGATTACCTTTCACATAAAGTTGGAGAGCGATAAAGTTATCACCTGTTTAAGTGGATAATACTAGTTTGAATAAGGAATGCACCCAGAATTAATGGTCTAAAGTTGAAGGTACCAGTTAATATGTATATCCTTAAAAAATGCCTGGAGCAAAGGAGAGAAGATGCCCAGAGATTAAAATTTTATGCTTGATATATATTGTAAAAGGTGGTTATAACAGTGCTTAAAAGGAAGTTAACCTGTTTAAATATTGGTCTTAAAAGTTAAAGGTCTCAAGAGGTTGGAGTGAAAATTAGAGGTATTTATTTTTGTCTTTTTTTTTTTTTGAGACAGGGTCTTGCTTTGTGGTTCAGGCTGGCCTTGAGCTCACTATGTGGCCCCAGCAAGCCACTGCGAACTCAGCAATCCTCCTGTCTCTGCCTCCCAAGTGCTGGGATTACAGGCGTGAGCCACCATGCCCGGCACTGTGGTATGTGGTATTGATTGCTGGTGGGCTTGAGTCACCACGCCCAGCATTGTATGTGGTTACCAGGGATTGAACTCAGGTCCTTGTGCTTGTGAGACAGGCGCCAGAACCACTGAGCTAAATCTCCGGCCCTATTTTTGTCTTTTTAAAGAACAGAAATCTCCAGAAGTGAGTAATTATATTTGTTTGTATTTCATTTATGTTGTTAGCATATGTTGATAATACCAGTTAACCATAGTATGATCATATAATTCATTAGATAACATGGAGTACTGTCTACCTGCAGTTCCAAATCTCCTTTGTCCCGTTTTTAGCCACAGTTTGAGACTTGCTACTATTGAAGTTTGGCACTGTAAGTTGCAAAGTTTGACCTAGTATATTTGCCAAAAGCACAGAATGTGTAACCTGAAGTAAAAGTCCTTTTCTTGATCAATTTGTCTTCTTTTTCACAATCCTGAAATATTAGGTTCCATTTGGTTTCTCTGTCTCACAATATTCTTGACTCCCTTAAATGTTACTTTCTCATCATGTAAATACCCTTTGTTATTTACTTTAAAATCTCCATGTCTATATTTTGAAGGCAGAAACCAGGACTGGTTTATTTAGTCAGCAATTTAACATTATGTTCCTCTTGTATTAACTAAAGTGTATTTGTATGTATTTATACTTGGAAAGAAAACCTTTACTTTCTTGAAAATGTTAGTGAAATATGTGCCTTTTCAAGTTGAATGTTGAAATCAAACAGGTCTAGTTTTATCTGAAACTGAATCAAATTGAGATTCTTTGAGCTTATTTGAATTGCTAATGTTTAAAAAATTATTGATGATATTTATTTCCAAAATGTGGGGTTTTTTTCCCCAAAATAAGGTTTTAAAAATTCCACTTATTTAAAAAGAAAAGCTTCTTTGTAACTATATAGTATAGGTTTGTGTTGTCTAAATCTACAACATTTAAATAATTCTGGACTCATAGTATTCAGAGTTCTGTACCCTTCACTGTTTCATAACATCTTAGCTGTTGAAAGCAGGAAATTGACATTTGTATAATATTTTTAACTAAATTACAAGTTACAGCTCTTGTTTAAGAAGGACCAGTTTTGCAGGGCACGGGTGACGCATGCCTGTAATCCCGGCATTCAGGCAGATCCAAGAGGATTGGTGTGCGTTCAAGGTCTGACTGAACTACTTAATGAGATGGTGTCTCAAAGACAAGCAAAAAGAAAGGAGGAGTTTTTCCATGTACTCTACCCCTAAGCCTGTGGGAGTGGATAGTTTTGTGATTTTTTTTTAACTAGTATATGTTTGTGATACATAATATTTACATTCCTCTTGGGGTGGTACATATGCATATTGTACATTGATCTGTTTTACACTGCCCCTCATTCTCTCTACTCCTTTCTATCTCCATAGATTACCTCTGTTTCCTACCATCTCTTATTTTGTTTTAAATTATTTATATTTTGGATATCTAATATTAGAGGAGCCATGCAGTATTTAACATGTACCTACTTAGTTTGGTTCTGTGAAGTGGGCATTTAAAAAAAAATTTTTGGTGGTACTGGGGACCAAACTTGGGCCCTTGTGCTTCTAAGATAGGCATGGTACCACTTGAGCTAAATCCCTGTCCCTTGTAAAGCTTGATCATAGATAAAGATTCTGGTAAGCATTGCCACAGTCAAAAGTAAAGAACTGTTCATCACCTATAAGAAACTCCCACATGCTACCTTTATAGTCATATTCTCAACCCACATCTATGTCATGGCAACCACTGATTCATTGTCTGTCACTATAGTTTTGTAGTTTAAGAATACTATGTGAACAAAATCATATGTCACTTTGTGATAATGATATTGTAACTCAGTATAGTGACCCTGACATCCACTCAAGGCTTTGAGCATAAAAAGTTTATTCCTTTTTTTTTTTTGAGACAGGCTCTTGCTTTGTAGTTCAGGCTGGCCCTGAGCTCACTATGTAGCCCAGGCAAGCCTCGAACTCACCAGTCCTCCTGTCTCTGCCTCCCGAGTGCTGGGATTACAGGCGTGAGCCACCATGCCCGGCACTGTGGTATGAGGTATTGATTGCTGGTGGGCGTGAGCCACCATGCCCAGGATTGTATGTGGTTACCCGGATCGAATTCAGGACCTTGGGCTTGCAA
>PVIC010028407.1:7641-23296 GCA_004025085.1 Thryonomys swinderianus
TTAACAGTGGGGTGACTGTCAGCTCCCCCCGCCAGCCACTGTATTGACTTGCACACTTATATAGCAGACTCAGTTTTTCACCTGCCAAACAGGCCCGGGTCACTGCTGAAGCCCACATCAGTATGCACACGCTATGGCCCCAGGAAGGCCTGCTCCCGTATCATCATCCCACCCACAGGCTGCGACTTGCTTCTCCTCACCTCGTTGCAGCCGGGGTTGTCGACCAGCTGATGGCTGCTGGCATGGAGGGGCTGGCCAGCATTGACGGGGTTCAACACGACCTTGTCACCTATGACCACCTGGAAAAGGAAGGAGCAACAGAGCTATTCACCAAGTGAAACAAAACTGCAGGTGCAGACTGGGGAGTGCTGGGGAGGGGCATGGGAGCTGCACCCTGACTGGCGGGGATGGAGCACACGCAGCACAGCTCTGAGAGCCTAACTGGTGTGGGGTGCTTGGGTTGAGAAGAATGAGTCTGAGTTTTTACACAATTGTTATTCATTACACCGAAATATTTTCCAAGTCAGCCCAGAATAGTTAGAAAAAATTCTTTATCTTCGAAACATTCAGTGAAGGGTTTCACATACATAAGCTCTTAACTAATTTTTTTTTTTTTTTAGATAGGGTCTCGCTTTGTAGTTCAGGCTGGCTCTGAGCTCACTATGTAGCCGAGGCAAGCTTTAAACTCAGCAATCCTCCGGTCTCTGCCTCCCGAGTGCTGGGAAGACAGGCATGAGCCACCACGCCCAGCACTGTGGTATGTGGTATTGATTGCTGGTAGGTGTGAGTCTCCACGCCCAGCATTGTATGTGGTTGCCGGGGATCAAACTCAGGACCTTGCGCTTGCGAGGCAGGCACCGGAACCACTGAGCTAACTCTCTGGCCCTTAACTAAATTTTAAGGGAACAAGATACTAAATTTTTATCTTTTAAAGTCTCTAAAATGATGTTATGCTTTTGGGACTACAACATGAAGAAATATAGGTATCCCATAAATTTATTACTTTATTCATATTTACCCTACTCACATGTACACCAATAGTATCACATATATACTATATATAACATACATGTACAGTGTATATTTATATCTCTATATAGATATAAAATCTGAAGCATAAGTTATCCTCTACCAACAGTACCTACCATAATGTGTAAAACACTCTGATGCTAATTTTTCTGTTTCCTAAAATGACAGTCACAGGCCACTACATTGATCCCTAGCCTATCAAAGGGTTAACACTTGTGGTTTGAAAGTCATTCTAAAAGGATAACCTCTCAAGTCATCTGTTCAACCAAGTCACAGCTAAACAGATTAAAGAACATGAAAGCAAAAGCATTGCTGAAAATGAAATTCAGAAAGAGACATTTATTTATTATAGGAGTGGAAGAAAAGGCAGTGGAGAAATCTCATGACACATAAAACCCATTTCCACTATCATACATTTGGGGCACACACACAGCTAGAGGGTCTCTAACTCTAAATAAGCATGAGTTTACTCAGTCTATCCCTGTGGTAAACCCCGGACTTACTGTCTTACTCTCAGTCAGGGTCGGAATATACCACACGCCAGCTGTGAGGGAATGATGCCCTGCTCTGTATTAAATAATACAATGTACACAAACACACAAACATATTCAATGTCCAAAGTGTGCAGACATTCAATGCCACTCTACATTTAAGTGAGAATCACTTGGTATGGTGATACATCCCCATAATCCAAGCACCTGTGAGGTTGCTGAGGCAGAGACTCACTGCCTCCTTGAGTTCTAGGCTATGTAGTGAGTTCAAAACCAGCCTCAACTACATACTGAGCCTGTCGGGAAAAAAAAGTCAAAATCTAGTTTAAGGTTAAAGCAAATTGAGTATTTTGAGAACACTTTGTGCTGCTTTAAAGCACACATTTCCTGTTAGTAAGAAGCAACTATTTTAGAACCATAACAAGGTCAAGAACATAGTTGATAACATTTAAACATATTCTCTGTTAACTTTCTACCACACAGTGGCTGACTAATTTAGCTAAAAAATGTAAGAACTGGGCCGGAGGGTTAGCTCAGTGGTTCCGACGCCTGCCTCGCAAGCGCAAGGACCTGAGTTCGATCCCCGGTAACCACATATAATGCTGGGCGTGGAGACACGCCCACCAACAATCGACACCGCATACCACAATGCCGGACGTGGTGGCTCACGCCTGTCATCCCAGCACTCGGGAGGCAGAGACAGGAGGATTGCTGAGTTCGTGGCAGCTTGCCTGGGCACCATAGTGAGCTCAGGGCCAGCCTAAACTACAAAGCGAGACCCTGTCTCAAAAAGCAAAAAAAAAAAAAAAAGTAAGAACTGTTCTAAGTCATGCTGGAAAGAAGTCTTTATGTTATAAAGACCCCTCGGGACAGGACCAGCTCAGAACGAACTGCAGGTGCTGAATTAGATGGCAAGCCTGTGGCCTAGCACAGGAACAAGTCAGAGGAGTCCTAAAAATTTGCTCTCCTTGGCTGGCAGAGCTATGCCTTTCCATCCTCTGTCTTTTACAACTTTATTTCCAAAATGGACATTTCCATTCCAGTAATGGACCTGACATGACAGAGATGTTCCTTGGGACCTTAGGGTGAGATGGCTGTTTTTGTGGTAAAATTATTGAGGTAATGGACTGTTCCTAAGATTTTTTCAGAGGCCTAGTTGGAAAAACTTAGCAACTGAATTTAGGTCACACTTTTCTCCACATTTCCTTGTTTCCCAAACACAGTTTCCATAGCAATTTGGTTCTGTTCAAACAGAATACGCCACTGGTCCTAACTCTGAACTTCCCCTGGCAGAGTCTTATGGACACTGATAGCTGGAAGCATGGCAGGGAGCACTTTCCAGCCTGAGAATCTGCACTTACACTGTCTCCAATGGATCGCAGCTTGTAGAATGGCTGAATGTAAAACCAGGACCCCTCATTTCCAGCCTCGTCCAGTGTCACTCTCATGGCATTCTTCTCCAACAGAGCTGGAAGCCTCTTGTTCACAGTTAGGTATTTATTACTTTTTAAATGCAGAAGCTAAAAATTCACAAAGAGAGTAAGGTGTCAGTGCATCTTAGAATTTTCTAGAATTTCTCTGTCAGATAATTTTTCTCTCTCTCCTACACAGAGACAGTTGTGAAGTTAGAAAAATCTCAAAGTGCCTAAGGCTGTGAGTAGAAAAAAAAAGAACGAATAGTAAACAGGGCAGAAATAGAGGTCAAAATAAAAGAGAAAAAATTTTTCTTTTCAACATAGCCTTGGGCAGGATGGATGTTGCACAGGTCAACTATCCATCACTCCCATCTGTCACTGGGTGGTGTCCAACCCTGTGGAAAGGGGCGAAGGAACTGCAGTCCGCACACCTCCCCACACAAGAGGGCACTAAGCCAGGCAATTCTGATGAAGCTTGATTTAAAAACAAATCCTTTTAAGGATTGCCACTTCACTGAGAAGAATATGGCGGTCATGAACTTTCACCTAGGACGGCTCAAGCATTTTATTCTTGACTCTCTCATAATGGTTACATGAAGGGGATGGAAAGCCTGAGGATACAGAGGGAAAACACCTTGTCTGATAATCAGTCTAGCCCAGCGAGAGTTAATCAAGGCTTCCCAGGTCAATAGGTTATAAGAGAAAACTGCAAAGAACAGGGAACATGCCGTCACTGGAGTAATGGTAGGATATGCCTGGGATTCCATTGCCAACTGTCAAAATCCTCTGCTTGCATGTTAACAGATACAGTTTCTAGAGCATCCTTAGGAAGTTCCCAAATAGTCTAACAGTGCTATTAAGTTGGAGGACAACCAACTTGTTTGATTCATGAGACCCAGACAACCTCTGGCCACAAATAAGCAAGGAAGTGCAATGGCCCTGCCAGCCCTCACTGCCCCCTCATGAGTGGTCCCTGACCTTCCATGCACCTGTCAGGCTCTGAACTCAAGTAGTTTACAAACCAACATTTCCTACAGGTGGACAGTTTGGGGAAAACTAAGCTAAGCTTAGTTTTTAAGTATTTGCAGCGTATTATGTCTTATCCTTTTTACAACCACCATAGGAAGCAGATGTCTATACCATTCTAGCTTGCTGGTGTGGAAACAGAGACATGGCTAGATTTCTTGCCCCAAGTTACAATGAATTACAAAACCTTAGAGCAGGGCCGGAGGGTTAGCTCAGTGTTCCGGCGCCTGCCTTGCAAGCGTAAGGACTTGAGTTCGATCCCCAGTTACCACATATAATGCTGGGCGTGGTGGCTCACGCCTGTAATCACAGCACTCGGGAGGCAGAGACGGGAGGATTGCTGAGTTCGCGGCGGCTTGCCTGGGCACCACAGTGAGCTCAGGCCCAGCCTGAACTACAAAGCAAGACCCTGTCTCCAAAAAGCAAAAAAAAAAAAAAAAAAAAAAAAAAACCTTAGAGCATACCTAGGTGTTAATGTCCTTAGCCACTCGGCACCTCTTTAGTCTACAGGATCCTATTCTCTTCAGCCTCACCAATTCTTGTGCTCTGGGGTCTCAGGGAACCTAACTTGCTCAGTCATAAAGCTGATTTTAAATTTTTTTCCCTTGGTACTGGGTACTAAACCCAGGACTTGTACATTGTTATGTCCTCAATTCTTCTTTAAGTTTTTTTTTTTTTTTTTTTTTTGAGACAGGGTCTCGCTTTGTAGTTCAGGCTGGCTCTAAGCTCACTATGTAGCCCAGGCAAGCCTCAAACTCAGCAATCCTGCTACCTCTACCTCCCGAATGCTGGGATGACAGGCGTGAGCCACCACGCGCGGCAAGAAAGCCAATTTTCAGCCAATAGCAAGAACCTTCAAACAACAAAAGTTAAGACACACTGCAGCAAATAGGATCATATTCAGGTAGGAAACTGACCACTTGAAATATTTAGACATAATTTGTCAACTATAGGCAGAGAAAGAAGATTCGCACCCCAAGAGATGTAAAAAGCCCAAGGCTCCACCAATATAACAAATGTTTGAACACCTATTTGCATGGTTTGGGGTGGGCTTTTGGTTTGTTTTATGTTGGGGGAATAACTGGCTGTCTTCATGGAATCCTGCTGCAAAGGAATTCAAACCCCGTGACACATGTTTGCTTTCTGTTTCATTTTCTGCCGCGCTTCAGCTCCCAAAGGGATGCGGTGCCTTGACTGACCTGGATCACATTGCCATACTGGATTACGGTTCCCAACAGTTTTCTGTTCTCCGTCTCGTTCTGCTTCTTCTCCAAGTCTGCAGCATGCTGTACATTGAGAGGAAGAGTGGTCACCACAAGGAATGTGACATCCCTCTTCAGCAATGCAAAACACATGTCACCAGTTAGCACAAGAAATAGCAAAACCTTAAGGGCACCCTGAGGCTGTGAGAAGTGACCTGATCCACTCTGCTTTGCTTTGGTGGCTCTTCTGCATGAAACTTTGTACTTGGAGAATTTATGGGCATCAGTCAAAATCTTACATGCGGGCCGGAGGGTTAGCTCAGTGGTTCCGGCGCCTGCCTCGCAAGCGCAAGGACCTGAATTCGATCCCCGGTAACCACGTATAATGCTGGGCGTGGAGACTCACGCCCACCAACAATCAACACCACATACTACAATGCCGGACGTGGTGGCTCACGCCTGTAATCCCAGCCCTCGGGAGGCAGAGACAGAAGGATTGCTGAGTTCGCAGCGGCTTGCCTGGGCACCATAGTGAGCTCAGGGCCAGCCTGAACTACAACGCGAGACCCTGTCTCAAAAAGCAAAAAAAAAAAAAAAAAAAAAAAAAAAAATCTTACATGCTTTTAAAGAAAAAATATAGTTAGGGCATTAGAAGTGTATATATCCTTTTATGATTTGTAAAATTCCTCTGTAAGGCTGGGGAGTAAAATAAAACTGGATTTGAACAGTGGTTTGGTGGGCTTGGGGTTTTGCGACCTTGAGCCTTTTACTTAACATCTGTGAGCCTATTTCCTTTTTGGTAAAATGAGAGTAAAAATGGAACCTGCACCTCAGAGAAATCACATTGCATAGTGTCTGCTCATGTAACATGTGGATTGGTACCTATTATTATCAGATGTTAAATATAACTAAAGTTTCACAGTAGTTCCTTGAAGATTATTCATTTTTTAAAAAGAGAAATTAAAAAGTTTGATATACCTAACTCAATAATATAACTACAGAATTTTATTTAACTATTTTCCCTACTTTTGTGTACATCTGAAATTACCCTTAGTAATGTTTACATGCTAACTATACATTTACTATGTGGCAAAGATAACCCTCGAATCCACATTTGGGTTAACTCCAAACCTGTAGAGTTACACAGGAGGCTAAGAAACACTACCAGCCCAAATTTGGCATCCTAGGAAACATGGCAAAGCTGAAAGAATTCTGGAACAGGCTGCCAGCAACAGCACCCCAAACACCTTTCATTAATTCATTCACCTATGCCACTCCATACTGCTATCGCATCACAACTAGCTGACATTCTAGGCCACTTAAACTCTGTTGTTCCAATCCCCTGTCTTCTAGTCCTAGACTGGATGAAAGAAAAACAGAATAAGGAGTACATCCAGCCTGGAATCTGCTGAAAGGTGAAATCCTGATGACCAACAATGTACTTCACAAGCATTTCCGGAGTCCTCTTACAGTGTTCCCTTTCCAAGCAAGATGCTTCCAGATCCAAATAGGGCCCTTTCCCAGATAACATGTCTTCATTTTCATGGATCCTTCTGGACTTAGCCTTGGTCTCCTTAACTCGGGTCACTTAATCTCACCAACCCTCATTCAGATTCTCATCACAAAATGAGGACAATGCCTTTTAGAGCTATTACAAAGATTAGAGAAAACATGCCAGAAGCATGTTAAGTATTCAATAATTTCAAGTGTGGGTGATGCTGGCATAGAACCCAGGGTGTCACACATGCTAGGCAAGTACTCTACCACTCAACTAGAAGTCCAGCCCATTGAATAAAAAAGGAAAAATTAACTATTATTATTAAAAGAAGTTTCTATAACTAAGGATTGGCGTGAAGATAAAGATTTCAAAAGATGACCTAAATTAACTGGAACAAAAATCTTTCAGTTTTCCTCAAATACCATATCTGGCCCAGCTCTACTTGAAGTATAGATATTCTAGAAAGGCACATCCTTTAGTAGCAGAAAGCAATCATAACCTTAAACAAAACTATTAACAGGAGGTGAACGATCTGTGTATACTAGTTAGGATAACTGCAGGCTGACTATATGGTGTAAGCTCTCGAGAACAATGGTCCATTCACAGCCTTCCCTCCCTCCGTTTTGAAATTAGTACCACTCTTGTACTTACAGTTACAGCAAAGAGATGCTCGGTTTAACATACACCAAGATGTAATATCATGCAGACATGGTGACCCTTGGCATCCACATTGTCCCTGACATAGTTCTTCAGTCTCATTTCCCTCCATAAACCTTGCCCTTAATTGCCCCCCCCACACACTGCTCTCTAGCTGTCTTGTTCTCCCCATTTCCAAGCCTGTGCTGCACTCCTCCAGAGAGCTCCTCAGGACCCACAGGTTCTGTATTTTTCTAGACAAAAAACTAGACTGGATCTATCTGGAATGAAGCTGTATAGACTAGAGAGAGTTATTTGTTCTTTCGGCTAAGTAGTTTTCAGCTAATACTGACTAGGAACCTAAGAGGGGAAAACCATGAGAGGGAAGAAAAAAAATCAATGAATTCAGTAAAATAAAAGCCTAACATTTTTCTCAAAACAAAAAATGTTTCTTTGCGCAAAACACCACACAGTTAGAGAATTCTTAAGAAGCATTTTTTGGATTCAAATTCTCATAGGCATTCCCTTCACTGTAAAGAATTTCCAGTGGCCTCAGTTTAAAATACACTAATCTGTGCTCACTTTGACAGCACATGTACTAAACTGAAATGAAACAGAGAAGATTAGCATCAGCCTTATGTAAGAATGACACCCAGACCTGGAGGCATTCCATATTTTTTTAAAGGATCAAGAAGTGATATGAATATGCACTGATCTCCCATGGTGAATGTATTTATTACAGACATATACTGATAAAAAGATATACTAATCTAAAATATTGAGTTCCTAACTATGCTTAGACTAGGTATGAAAGTAGCGACTCAATGGCCATTTTGTACCTAAAAAGATACACCTAATTAGTCATCAAAAGCTGTCTATTCCATGTTAAAACCTAATTTAAAAATGGAAACTCTAAAGAAACAAGAGCATCTGTCTAAAAACATAAAGAAGTTAAAATATACAGAAAATAAAAATAAAATTAGGGAATAAAATGTAAGTACTTCTCTTTAAAATACTCTGAAATATCACACCTGATATGCAGTTGCAATTTTCTGGCAAAGTAAGAATTTAAACTTTTATATCTCTGTTAACAAGTTTAATGATGACTAAGCCTACACATCACCACTGAATAAACATTTCATCCATTATCCTATGGATCAGTCTAAGAATTCACTTTTCCTACAAGTTATCTTTGTTTAAGCTTCCAATTCACCTTTCATTCAATGCATAAATGTCAAATGCAGTCATTTCAGTTAACTCTCGTCACACAACCAAACTCGGTTTTTGACCAAAAAAAAAAAAAAAGTACATCATAAATTTTAGGTTGAACAGGCAAAGGAAGAGAACAAAGCACACACTATTCCTGGGCCCACTGAGGAAGGCTATTTCCACCATAGGAAAAAACTGAGCTCATGTTTATTATGCCCTACAAGTACACTACGAGAATGGGCCCACTGAGTACCTGCGAACCAGCACACCCTTCTGGAAGATCATCTAGCAGTATCAACCAAAAAAAGTTTTCAGAGACTTAAGTGTGACACAACAATTCTACTTCCAGGAGTTTGTCCCACTTAGGTAACCTGGCAGGTGCACAAGGCCAAAATATTTTTTTTTCCAAAATAGTAAATATTGTCAGAATGCTAAGTATCACTTCCTAAGGCTGGTTATCTAAAATTATATTGCCATACATACAACAGAGTCCCCATGTATTCTCATTAAAAATGGGAATAGAGGGCCGGAGATTTAGCTCAGTGGTTCCGGTGCCTGCCTCACAAGCGCAAGGCCCTGAGTTCGATCCCCGGTAACCACATACAATGCTGGGCATGGTGACTCACGCCCACCAGCAATCAGCACCACATACCACAGTGCCGGGAGTGGTGGCTCAAGCCTGTAATCCCAGCACTTGGGAGGCAAAGACAGCAAGACTGCTGAGTTCGAAGCTTGCCTGGGCTACCTAGTGAGCTCAGAGCCAGCCTGAACTACAAAGCGAGACCCTGTCTCAAAAAAAAAAAAAAAAAAGGGAATAGATTTGTATTTATTTGCAAAACTCTGTGTGTGGTAACAGGCTAAAGTAAGAGAAAACAGCACCCTCCAATTTATATTTAAAATCTCCCAAAGGAATAGGGCATGTGCCAAAATAAAAACCAAGATTTTCTTTGAATAATAAAATTTATGTATCAAATCAGTAAATTTTCTTTTTCCTTTTCCTATTCATGTACATTTGGGAACTGTTCCTGCAGTGTTCATGTTTTCAGTTTCTTAAAAAATGCCTCACTGTTTCTCTGGCAAACAGCCCAGATGCTTTTTAAAGCCACTGAATATCTGTTATCTTTTCAGTCTTTAAAAATCTTGGTTATTTGAAAGGTAAATGGGGTGTAGGGGTAAGTAACAAGGGGAAGAAAAAAATATGATAGCAATAAAAAAAGGGAAATAAAACCATTATGTAAATGGAAGGGTTGTAGGGTGGGGGGTGGTGGGAAAAAATGAGAATTAAATTGTGTCATATACTAGGACAAATTCTCAATATTGTGTGTGATCATGATGTGTATATATAATGTATCAATAAAGATTCAAAAATCCTGATTATTTAAATATCTGCCACTCCTGTCCCTTGCACAGTGAGTTGAGGATTATTTTTAGTTTCTCAGGATAAATCACTCTATGCTATGGGGTTTTTCCATTATTATTCACCACTGACATTATCATGTTTCCTAAACAACATCAAGGTCAATCCATTATAGTTACCTGTTATTTTATTTCAAATATAGAGAAACCCTCATTAAATTACCATGAAGGGTCACTGAAACAGCAGAGGAAGGTTATTTATTTAAGGTCAACAAGCTCTGAAACACGTAATGCAGTAATGAATTAAAGCTTCTGAGAACAAGCAACCCACAACTCATGCCCTAAGGGATAATAAAGACTTGGCACTCCCCTGATTCCTCCTAGTTGTCAAAGCAAGAGCTCAACTCAAGCAATCATTTCTCAGAATCCAAACAATGTTAGTTGCCTGTTTCAAGGTAACAGGTCAAACTTCTGTTAGGCAACAGTATCCAAGGCCTTGGGAAAAAAATTATGTGATTTGAAAGTGAAAGAAGCTCTTTTTGCCAAGCGACTTTTGCGAAATCATCATCAAAAGAGTCAAAACCCAATTGTCCCTGCCGGAAGAATAAACATACACAGCAACCAGCCACTAGATGTCATTCTCCTTCAAAGTGCTACATTCTTATCCCAGTCAAAAGGAAGTCAAGTGGTCCAGACAACTAATTCCTTAAATGGCAGTAATTGAAAATAATCTGACCTTTGACTGGGGTACTGCACAGAAGTTGACAAAAATAAAAATGACAATCTAGTGCAGGCTGGCCACCAGTCCCCAAAGGCAAGCAGCTGGCCGAAACACAACATGTTAATGACTGCACTAAAAATGCAGATGTCTGGTAGACACAGAGGGTTACCCTGCAACTAAGCAGGAGAGAAGAACCTATCCAGCCAGGCTCTGCACAAGTCAGCACTGAAGACCTAAAGGTCACACCAACAATCTCAGCTTGGAGAAAAAACTTATTTGCTTTTACATTGTTATAAACAGCAGCATGAAAGACATGATTCATTTTCATCTTTTGTGAGAATCAAAGAATGGCGGATCACCTTCAGGATTTGATTTTTTTTTTCTACTGCACTGCCTTGTCACAGTTCATCTGCACAAAAGAGCATCACAAGGAATTGTTGATGAAACCTAAGTATAGATCACAGGTTGTAAACGGGACTAACAAATCACATGCAACTCGAGGTTGAGCTGCCTGGGCTGGTCCTGAGTGTCTATGTTTTAAGCCTTAATTCAATCAGTTAATTGAATTAGTTGGTAATATATTTTTTAAATTGAGGTATTACATGTAAAGTCACTTTTTCCTTTTCTCTCTCTCTCTCTCTCTCTCTCTCTCTCTCTCTCTCTCTCTCTCTCTGGACCCCAGAGCCTGGTGCACAGCAGGCCAAGTGCTATATCTCTACCTCCTGGACTTTTATCCTCTCTGTATCACAGAAGACAGTGATATAGCTCTGCACTCATGTTCCCACACAGTCACCGCAGGGCCTAGAGGTGCCCTCCAGAACTGCACGCATGCTCCCTCCACTTGGCAACACTGCTCAACAAGCCCTTTTTTCCTATGGGCTTCCAGCTTGCCAAAGACAACATGAATCTGCAACCCCGCTGTAAAAAAGCACAGGAGAAGAATGCGTTTCAGAAGCACTAATAAGATTTCACTGAACAATCTACACCAAAGAAGCAAGGCAGGGCAACCAGACAAGCCAGCCTTCCACAAAGACAAGCGCCCAGGTATGTGCGATGATCAGCTCCCAGGAGACTCACATGACCAGCAACCACCTCACCCATTTAATGACAAGGCCGTGCTCTGACCACAGACTTTAGGGAGATTCTGGACTGGCAAAGGAGCGAGAGAAGAGGGGCGGATGCTGATACTTACTAGACAGGAGCTGGGCCTGCTGGGTGCTGTGAGATGCCTGTTTCAGTGCGGTATGAGGAACCGTCATTCATGCCATCTAACTTTATGGCTGACTGGACATTCGCATAGGTTAAAAGATACCTGCGATTATCCCTATCTAGCTCCTGACTCCATTTTGCATATCAGTGAAAGCCTGGTTTTATTAATACCATTATTACAACATTTTTCCAAAGTACAAGTACTATAAAAGAAAGGCAGAATATAATTTGCATTCTTTATAACATTTTCAAGAGCTGCTGGCCATTTGGGACAATGACAGGATGGTTTCTGTGTCACTAATACTGTTCTCACCTCATTCATGAGGTTTTTACAAAGAAGTACAAGCACTAATTGTCTTGTGGCTCTTCAAGCAGTTGCTTCTGAGTACTGACTTACTTATATTTTTTTCCCTTTAATTTTTCCATGATAGCTCATTTTCTAAAATTTGGTTCCCATAAATTTTACTGTATATTTGTGCAGTTATATAATATTTGCTAGCAAGAGGAAGCAATCAGTTTGTGATGACTATATTATCATTACTCTAGTAATGATGCCACTCTTTAAATTTTCAAGGCAACCCCTAAGCTCCAGGTCTTCGCTCCCTTGTTTTTTCTGCTTTTCCCCTCTACCTCCTACAGGTACCTCAAACTGAGCCCTACACGTCACTTGCGCTTCCCCTAGCAAGTCTCCCTCACCAGTGTTTCTATCACCTCCCCTGACCGATGTGGCGTCCTCTCTCTACACTCTCCAGCCTTGGGTGGTTGCCCTGACATACAGCAGCTGCCACACTGCCATCATCTCTCAGTACAAAGCTCTCAGGGGGTTAAGATCTGTCACTGTTCTATCATCAGCACCTAGCACAGCACTCATTCAGCAAATTTTTTTTGAGCGCCCACTGTGTGCTGGACACTATTTCTGGAGCTGTGGGTGGCCTTGTGAACAAGAGATGATGTCCTTGACCTTGCAGAGCTGTCTTTTTACTGACAGACAACTTAGGAAATCACTAAACATACTTGCAGAATATGATCAGTGATGATCAAGATACAAGCAGAAATCTGAGATAGAAGAAAACAAGTAGGACATATCTTCTTTGGGACCCTGTGTTTGAGAGCAGATGCTGGAACCACTAAGCTAAATCCTCAGGTCAGGCAGGACGTATCTTAATGATGGGAGGAGGAGAGACCTTGCCGAGAAGTCAAGTATGTTGAGACAAGAAGGATGCAAAGGTACTAGCTTAGAAAGACCCAAGAGAAGAATGTTCTACGTAGGCGACGTGGTAAACGCCAAGCGCAGGAGACTGGTGTGAGCCTGAGAGGCTCAAAAGATAAAAATTAAACAAAAGGAACTTGAGCCCCTCTGGCTGGAGGGCAACTCAAAAGCTGCAGAAAGAAAAGCAAGGTTCAGCCAAGTGTGATCTTGGAGGGCTCCATTCTAGGTGTAACGGAGATTGCTTATACGTCCCTCTCACTAGGGTGACCTCAGCTCCTGAGGTTAGGAGCCTCATCATCTTTATCTGGAGCACTGAACCCCCCACCTTCAACAGTATGAAGGAAGATCCCCATCAGGACCTCACCTTCTGAAACACAGCTGGCTATGATGTTGCCATGTTCAGTCTACAAGACAGCAAGCCAAGATGAGGGACCGTGTGAGCGCCTCAGTGCTACAGGCTCTCAAGGTCCTCAGCAGCCACCACTGAACAACAAGAAGCCTCACTGTGTATTTAGTTAACCAGCTGATGCTTCACACATGCCAAATCCTACTGTAGGCATGAGGGTTACAGAGACAAGCAAAATGAACACAAATGTCTGCCCTCTTGTAGCTTACATTCACGCTGAGGGCAAGAAAGGGGGGGCAGCCAAAAACCGGGCTGGCTGCAACAGTCCTAAGTGGCATGGAGAAATATAAAGCAGGACAACGGGCAGGAACTGGATAGCAATTTCACCGAACGTACATCATGTCCTTCTTCATCACAAAAATGTTCCCCATAGATCAGCCTCCAAGAACTGGGCCCTCAAAGAAATGTCATTTTATAGGAGAAAGAGGCTCAGAGAGCCTTACAGATTTGCTACGTTCACGAAGAGCATCAGCAGTGAAATAAGTGTATCTTTACATTCAAAACAATAAGATAAATAAAATGATAACAGGCAAAACTTATTAGGCATTTGTTACACAGTAGGGACTGTTCATTGACCTTTTACATTTTCTATCATTTGATCCTCACAACCCACTCCTGAGCTAGGTATTACCTATAATAATGGGGACAATGGTAAGTTACAGCATTAGAAAGTAGCTACACGACCTGCCTGACCATGAATGAATGAGCCATGGAGCTAGGATTCAACTCTAGGCAGTCATCTCCGAGACCTTATGCTCATACCCTGTCTTGCCCAAAACCAGCTTTGAAAACAATGGCTAAGGCAAGAAACTTCCAGACATCTCTCCTTAAGAGTCCTTGCCCTTTTCCTCTTGTATGAAAGAAGAGAAGAAAGTTGCTGGCTGGAGTCAGAGGGCTGCATAACCAGTCCCACAGCCCACCACACTCAGAACGCCCTCCCCCACGCACTCCCAACCACTCACCGCCAGCAGCCCCTTCACCATACGTACATGCAGTTTGTTGAGCAGCACCGCATCTGTTGTGCTGTTGGCCCCTGGCTTAGCAGCTTTCCAGAACTGCTTCTGGGCAGAGTATCGATTCATAGGACATAGTTTAAAGAGGCAATCTAGAAGTGAAAGCAAATAAACACTGTTACTGGAGGCACAGTACACACAAACTATGGGAAAATGATTTCCACTGCTATTTATATAAGCTATTTAAATTGCATTATACGTAAGTGATGGTACAGAACCCCTTTGCAGGGCTTTGTTTTTAAATTTAATTCTCATTATCACTCTATGACATTACGGAAGAGGAAATTGAAACAGATATGGTCCGTTGTCTTCTGTCACTGAGTCAGGTGCCGACAGAGATGGGACTCAGTGTTCAATCCGGTGCCTTTAATATTTCCCCACTCTTTCACTTCATGGCAGACAAATTTAGGACAGATAGTCCTCATTGTGTACAAAAATACATACAAGGATTTCTTTATACAAACCTACATCTCTTTAGCTCACTGAAAATTTTAAAATGTAATGACAACAACCTAAATTCAATTTATTCCAATGTACTCCTAGGGCAGTGGCCTCTCATGTGTCATGCAAGATGCCCCAGTAGGGTACAGAAAGAAAATTCCTGTCCTCACACTGAAACTGTACATCCCCTCATCCCCTCCGTATCAGAGCACTGAAGCAGCTGCCATTAGTGTGCCTGGGGTCACAGGGATTACATTTGTCTTATGGCACAACATCAACCCTCACGACGCAGCTGCACATCTCAAAAGATTTCTACAAAGAAACAGAAACATCAAAGGCCTTTTGCCAAAATGTTATGACGAGCATATGTCCCTGAAAAAGTTCAGAGAAGGTGACTGGTCTGATGCACACATGCCATCCCAGCACTGAGGGATGGTGGAACAACAGGAAACCGAGTCCTTTCTGGGCAACTCAATGAGACCTTGTTTCAAATAAATAGTAAAAAAGTAATGGGGATATACCTCAGAGGAAGACTGTGCCTGGGTTTAATACCCAGAACCCCCAAAAGCAAGAGGGAAGGAGAGGGAGGGAGACCAAAAGAGAAGGAGGGAGAAGAGAGATGAACTAAGAAGGGAGGGAGAGAAAGAAAGAAAAAACCATTCAGGAAGGATGTGCACACCTGTAATCCTAGCTACTGTGGGTCTAGGGCTCACAAGAACAATTTGAAGCCCAGCCTGGGCAACAGAACAAGATCTCAACCTCCTCCCCTCCTCCCCTCCTCCCCTCCTCCCCT
>PVIC010028408.1:0-23230 GCA_004025085.1 Thryonomys swinderianus
GGTCCGCTGGGCTCACGGCACGGCGGGCCCGGAGCTGCTGGGTCCGGTCCGTCCCTAGTCTTTGGTTTTAAATGTGAACTGTCAAGAAGTTAGCCCTGTGGTTTGGGGATTATGTTCTTGCCTATTTTATTTATTTTGTTTTGCATTTTTGAGACAGGGTCTCACTTTGTCGGCCAGGCTGGCCCTGAGCTAACTATGTAGCCTAGGCTGCCCTCGTGGTAATCCTCCTGCCTCAGCCTTTCAAGCGCTGAATTTACTGGCATATGCCACCACACTCGCCTTAAATACACGCTTTAGAGGTACAAATTCTCTTGTAGTTTTGTGTATCTCAAGCTATAAACACTCCAATGCTTACTCTTCTCTTACCCCATTGGAACAGACATAAAAAATAGCCAAAACTCAGCAATTAAGATGCCTCTTCCCACAGAAAAGTCAATGACAAACTGACAACCTCCTAAGGAATAAACCCCACTCCATTGCCATGTAACAGTAGGTTCCCTGTTCTGCGGTTAAGCATGTTTAGAGTCTTTTAGTAAAAAACAAGAACAAGAACAAAAAACACTTTGGATATGATTTAAGTTTCCTATCAGCATGAGCGCAAAGCCAGGAGAAAATTTTATGTATTTTTAAGGTAAACAACGATTATGGAAAAAACAATGGATTGAAGGTCAGCAGAGTCTAGGTTTGAGAAACGCATTAATATCTTTAGATATAGTTTGCTTTTTTTTGTTAGTTATGTTTTTTGGAGTCAGAGTCCACACTGACCTTGAACTCACTGTTCAGCCCAACCTGGCCTGGAACTACTGGTGATCCTTGTGCTTTAGCCTCCTGATTGCTGGGATCACAGGTGTGCACCATCCTGCCTGGCTATATAGTTTGCTTTTTGGTTGTCACATAAAGAGAAAGGAGTTAGGCCATCTATAAGGTGATACTATTTTTTTCCTTTACTGAACTTAATGGTGCATTGTAGATACACATCACAATCACATTCAACATTGAAGATTTGTACCTATACATGATATACCTTGATGCTTATTTTTTTTTTCCCATTCTCCTGCTCTCCCTACAAGACATTACTCCTTTTTTTTTTTTTTTTTTTTGGTGATCGGGGATTGAACTCGGGGCCTTGTGCTTCCAAGGCAGGTGCAGTACCACTTGCACTAAATCCTCAGCCCCCAAGACGTTATTCTTAAAATAACAGTTCTTTGAATTGATGCGTGGCAATTCACCTTTTTTACATACCCCTTCAAAAGAATATCAGCACAACAGCTTTTGAGTGTGTCCATGGTAGAGCTGTAAAACAATAAAGAGCAGCTCCAGGTTATGGGGCATTCGAGATTGTGGCAAGTGGAAGCCCAGTTAGACATCAAGGGAAAACACAATCAGGTGCAGATGCTCTGGAAAGGTGTGACTGGAAATCGTATAGAACTGCATTGGACAGACGGTAACATGTGTGAGAAGTTACTTCGGCTCTTTAGGAACTGAAGCCTCAGAAAGCAGAGGACTGCAAGGAAATGAAAGCTAAAGCTACTTAGTAAATACACATGCATCATCATTCGGAATATTCTAGTGCTTGGCGCACTCTAAGGGTATGAATTTGTCCATGTGGGGCTCTGAGGCTGGAGGAAGTTGGCAACATAGTTGTAACTGGTTCTGGACATAATCTCAAAAAGTCACTTTCTTATAATTTATCTGTAATATAAGGTGATGTTTCTTTTGATTTGCGGCTTTTCTTGAACTGTAAGCTCCAACAATCTTTCGTTAAACAGACTTCATTCACATTCTGAATCTGGTTTTTGTCTCACACATATTAAATTTTACAAAACAGAAAGAAACAATAGAGCTTATTAGGAAAAACTTGTTTTGAATAGTAAATTAAGCCTAATGGAAATAGCACACATTTTAGCATGCCCCCCCTTTTTTTAACCAATTGAACATTTACATCTTTTTCAATGCTGTGATTTTTCCCCCTAAGTCTTACACTGGCACCACACTCTTCCCACAAATGAGACTTACATCATGTGTAGCTACCCAGAGAAATCATGGTAATACTGTGGATTCCAATGTGCAGCCTTCTGAACAGAGTTTTAGGCAGTCACCCCTACACTGCACTAATCAAATCATTGTTCTGTTCTGTTCTGAGAATCCAAAGAACGACCTAATTTCAAAGACTGCAAATCAACTGTCAGCTCTGACTGGCTTCACATTACGCCCTGTTTTCTGAGAATAGAAACCTGTAAATTCAGTCCACCTGACTACATGGTTTGTTATTAAGAGATATGCCCCAGGTGGAGGCATCTTCAAAGCCAATATATTTTCTTTATAACTGGTGTCAAATTGATGTATATATTAAAAAATCTTGGAAAATGATCTCAAAAAGGAAGTAACAGCCCAATGAGCCATATGTTCAGGGAACCTAACAGGTTTCCAGTGGGACCAAATTTCACTTCACCTTTTTGTCCTTATGTGCAAATAAAAACTTATCTGTAAAATACACCATTACAACAGTCAAGCAAATTTGTGAGGTCTACAGAATGAGAAAAAATTACATTAAACCTATAAAAACCAAGTTGCCGGATGGCAATGAATTTTCTTAGATATCAGAAATGTATAAGGAATTGAGCTAAATTTATCTAAACTCCATAGGTTCATGGCTTCAGATACATAGAACTGGTTAATGAAGAAAAGGGTGATAGTTAATAAATTGATTAATTTTAATGTCAATGAAGCATCTGAATTTCAAATGAATAAATCTAAATTTTTCTTGCTCTTAGGTAGGTTGCTATTTTAAGATTCAGACAACTGGGAATTTTTCAAATGCCAGTTATTATTCTAGTACTGAAAAGTCTAATGTGCTAAGGCCAGAAGCCTGATTAGTAGTTTTTCAAAGAGTAGACATCCAAAAAATCAATATGTATGTAACTCTTAAAATTTTCCAATTTAAAAAGTTCAAGCTTGGCATTTAGCAGATTCTACTAGTTTTTCATTCAGCTTCTCTATTGTTTTGCCTGGGTACAGGCTACAAGGAAAAGTGACAGCCTTACTCTGTACACGTATGAAGTTTTCATAGGACCAGGACCGATGATAACATAAAAACACTAAAATTTACTAAGTCATTTAACTTTGTATTTGTGTACTTTTACTATGAAAGAGAGAATATAAACAAGAACCGTATGTATGACCGACCTCTAGTAAATCTTCACATTTGATTATGATTTTTGAAAATGTGTGTGTAAACTTACACAAAGGTAAGTCAGTTAAATGGGGTAGATTACCTTTCAGCTGCTTTCGTTTTCTCATTTATGATTAGAGGGAGTTAATTTAGGCACCTGGTTAGCTAAATAGCATGTGATACTTCCAAAGAAATCACATTCTCATTTACCCCAAACTTCTACCAATTCTCTGTAACTAGGTCCCACTGAACCCACTTAAATCATAAGGTCAACGGTTTCCCATCTCTAAGGGTAGTACTGTAAATCTGTAGGAGTAAAAATATTCTAGTAGCAGTAAAAGTGTATTTTAAGCTCAGCAATCAGCTCAAACCCCAAAGCAGGGGTAAGTTGTGTTTAAACCTCATGTTGCAACCTCTGCAGGCGTGGATGGACGGCCTCATACAGCACCGACTCGGGTTCTGGGAGGTTCTAGGTCTAGGGGCGGCAGAGGAACCTCTCGGACCAGCTCCGGTCACAGTGTGAGCCCGGCCACCAGGGGGTAAGCAGGAAGGCCTGGGCCACTGGGCCTCAGCCCCGCTGCAGTGCACAAGGCGCCCGGTACTGTAAACTCAATTCCCCGGGCGCCTGGGGGTGTGTCTCTGGGGTGCCAAAGGCCCCGAGTCTCGCGTGGGGCCAGGAGGTCAGGCCGCCGGAGCACAACTACACCGGGGCCCTTCTGCGCTTAGGCCACAGGCCGCTGTGGGGGCGCCGCGCCAGGCCCGGTAGCCCCGGCCTCGCCTCCGCCGCACGCCCCGAATTCCCTGGGGTGCCCCGGGAGCTCGGCGCGGGACTGGGGGCCGCGAGCGCGTGGGCGCAGTGTAGCTCCGCGGCCTCGTCCCGACCGGGGGGAGGAGGACGCGGGCCCGGCCGCAGGCGCCCCACGACGGCCCCGGCTCCATCGCCAGCGGCGGGAAGGACGCGCGGGAAAGCGAGAAGCAGGAAGCGGGCGGCGGCGGGCGCCGGGGAGGAGACAGCGCCGCGGGCGGGAGGAGGGGCGCGGAGGAGGGCGGCGGAGGGAGGGGGAGGCTGATTAGCATGCAGCAGCGCTCGCGCGCCCGGCTCCATTGTTTTAACACCTCCCCTCTCCTCCGCGCCAATCTGTCACCGTTCAGCAGGCGAACGCTGCTGCCTCAAATGCTGCTCTTCTCAAATGAGACGGATAATTAGTTGCCCCGCACGAATGCCGCACTCTTCTCACCCCTGATTGCTATCACCTTCTTGCTCCTGGCAGTTTTGACACCTCGTAATCAGCCTGCTGCTTTTCTCTTTTCTTCCCGACTCCTGCTTCCCTCCCCCCTTTCCTTCCTAGTTGATTTATTTATTTATTATTATTATTATTTTAAATGCAATCCCGGCGCCGGTGTGGACGGGCCCTCCGAGGGTTAACTTCCGCGCACACCGCGATGCGTGTGCGTGAGCGCGCGGCGGGCTGCAGGGAACGCGGCTTCCACGCGGAATTTTCTGCTAGATATATTTTGGGAAAAGAGGAGTTGAGGGGGACCGGGAGGGAAGAGTTGGGGAGACCTCAATTAATGCTCTAAAGATCTCTTAGAAATGAAACCGGGAGTCTCGGAATCTGCTGTCAGAAGCGTGTTTCCCCCTCTCCCCTAACGAGCACTGACAGTCTAATTACTGTAGCTACAAGCAGCTGTCGAGGCAGCAGCCGGGAGAGAAGCAGCCGCAGGCCGAGCGCCCCGGCCGTCCCCGGCGACAGCCGACCCCGAGCACCGAGAGAAGGCCGAGGCCCGGCCGACGGCCCGGGTGGGCCCAGGAGCCAGGCCTCGCTTACTGTTTCATATTTATAAAGTCTTTACCTTGAAGGTTAAAAGATGTGAAGAAGAAAGGAGGGGACGGGGGTGGGAAGAAAATCTTCTAGGCTTCCTTCCACCCCTTTCTACCTCCCCAGCTCTCCCTCCCCCCGTGTTGGTAAAATAACCACGCAGCCCGGGCTGAGGGGGCGGGGTGAGCCGGGCTGGAGCGTAAGAAAGCAGATGTCCCCGCTGGCAGAGCCTCAGCCTCCGGGGAAAGCTGCACCGGGCGGGGGGCCCTCCCGAGGACATTCACCTCCCACTTCTCAGGCATCCCGCTCACAACTGCCTCGCCTCGGCGGGGGCGGTTTTCAGACTCAGCGTTTTGCGTGTGCAGCTTTTTACCTGGGCGCTGTTCTTACCCGGCCTCTCTTAGCAGATGCCAAGAGGCAGCCCCGGCGTGACTCAGCAGGACAGAGGGTCGCCCGCGGGTGCCCGTCCCACCTGCTAGCTTGCAGCCGGCGCTGCCTCTGCCGAGAGCCGGGTGTGGTCCGGAAGTTCTCCGTCTGGGAATTGGGGTTTTGGGTCCCCCACTGGTGCCCAAAGAGAGTACAGGCCCACCTCCTCCTCAAACGGGGCGCAGGCGGGGAAAGCGTGGGCTGGAGAAGAGGGGTCGGCGGTCTGCTTGCACTCAGTTTCTGGGCTAGTTTTCCTGGGTGGGCTACAAACTGGCAGAAGTTAGGTGTGTGACAGGCACTCGCTGAAAAGCGAGGGCACATAATCCCCGTTCATGGAATAGGTACAGCTGTATGTTCCAGCGGGTACACACTGGGAAGTTTCACCTTCAATTTTGTGTGTGTCCGGGAGGAAAGGGAAGGTATGGGGGAAGGGAGGGGTCTTGGATAATTGTCCAGTCATTCGGCCCGGTACAAGGAGAAAGAAGTACAGGCCTCAGAGCCCTTCTCAGTGAACACCTAATAATCGCTGTGTCACCTTGGTGAGGAAGATGTCAACGTGATGTGCGTGGCACCCTGAGCAGTCGAGGCACCACTCTCATTCGTGTGCAAGTTCAGGCTGTTCACTGTCGCACTGGGGCCTGTTCGAATTCCCCATCCCGAACCCTCCGATTCATAACACTTGTTTCATCAAGTCTTACATTTCTGTTCCAAAGCTGCAAATCAGTGTTCACTTCCTAAAATGCAAGTCGTGCCTCGGATTCTGTGAGAAATCAGGGTAAGACAAATGCAAAAAGCAAGAACCATAGGGAAGATGAATGAAAGAGAAGTCTCATTTTAAACACATTTCCAGGTCTCTCAATTCGGTGTCCTCTCTCTACTGTCTTCCAGTGGCCATCAATCAGGCTGCTAACAATGAATAACAAATTTCTCAACAAGAATGTCAATGTTCTAATATAAGTTAATAAATATGGAGGTCCTTACAGGGTTGTATATTTGTTCCCATTAAAAGCAAATGTTTCTTTAGAAAGTTTAGTTTAAGAAATGATTTTAAAATTCAAAATGACCTACTAATTATAATAAATGTCGCCAGATCAGGTCATCACTCTTGTCACATTAATGGAAAAACCCATGAATTTTACAAATGCCCCCCCACGTGATTTATTTGCCTCAGGAACAAAGAAGACTAATGATCATAATACATAAAATTCTTAATATTTAATTCATTTCATCATATTAGGAATATATATATATGTAGTAAAAATTAAAACCATATGAATTTTAAAAAATCCAAACTATTTAAATAGTTATCACCGGGTAACAAATGTCTTCAACTTGGTATTTATTTAGAAATTTATCTGCTATTTCTATTATACATTTATTTATAAAGAACATTACCTATAACATAAACTAATTTTTAAAAAGAAAACAGCAATCCTATGACTCTCTGACATCATCAACTTCATTAGGTCTCATTAGAAATCCAAGCAATAAGCTTAGATATTTTAAACAAACATGATTATACAACTCTGTAAGGCACACACATAATTTTGAATTACAATAATACTATAAACAAGAATACAGTGTATTACAGTTCTTTACAAAATGATTTTTTAAAAGGTAATAAAAGTTACAAAATAACTTTAGAAAAATTTAAATAACCATGACACTATTTTCTATAAATGATTTCAATTTAATTATAATCAAGTATTTATAGTATTACAAACCCCAAACCGTAACACGGAACTTGATACATTCTGCAGTGTGTCTTAAGCCTTCCCATTAAAGTGTGAGTTAAGATGCCGGAGGAAATCCCTCCTGGACGTACTGGATGGTGGGAAAACTGCTTGACAGAATTCGCACACGCGAGGTATATGCAGTTCTGAGTCTGTGCCACCTAGTGCCATTAAGTCATTGTCTTGATTGGGAAAGGGCTTCCAAAGCGGCTGCAGGAAACAAGCAAAAACATCTTCCATTACTTGTGTGTCAAGTCAACCTGTATTGAATTTAAAATTTAAATATTTGAATGAGTTATGTGTATTTATCTATGAAATTCTTAATAGGAAGGCAAGTTACTTTTCCATTTGGTTCCAATGAGGATATGATGCAATTCTTTCTCCATAAACGGTACAACTAAACTTTGATTAAAAACGACTGGTGCTGAGGTGCAGATCAGTGTGGAGGGCTTGCCTAGCAGGCACAGGGTCCTAAGTTTCATGGGGGGAAGGGGAAAAAAGAAAAAATAATCACTGGAAACACTCTCCTGGGTTTTATCTTTACATATTTTAAGAATATTGTAGTTTTAGCTCCAAGAATTTTTAGTACTCAGCTATCTTAACAGTAGTCATTTTGGAACTACATTCAAGACTTCAGACTTTTAAACTAATTTTTAAAAAAATTTTACACTAGAAACCTTAAATTATAGAGCTTTGTTTAATACACAGTGTACTACATTTATGTGTTGCATGTATCTTAATCAAAAGTAATTTAAATTTCACTGCTACTTATAAAACATAATAAATCACATATAAATCAGCATTTTGATTTTTAAAATGTAAAAATTCTAAACTGTTGAACAATTCATTGATTTGATTTTTTTTCTTTTTTGTGGGGCTGATTTTTGAAAACTTACATATTTAAATTAATTCAACAAAAGCTAGTATCAGAGGCACACTTGTGACCTCTAACTTTGCTTCTATTATTTAATCTATGGTTTGGCCTTTGGACTCTTTATTGTACAAAATACAGTGGAATCTACCAGTAGCTGCCCAATTGAAGAATTACAGAAAACCCTAATTTAATAAAACCACCTCCCTTATAACTACCAGCAAAAAATGAAAAACTACATATATCTTTTAAAAAACTTTCAGAAGATATAACAGTTTAATAGTGGTACCTGATAAATAACATTGACCAGAAAATAACTTATTTTCTGGAGTAAACTGGGTTATTTTAAAAATTTTCTCTCTTACATGGACATAGGTAAGTTACCCTGCATAGCTCACTTTTGATACTTTGAGGAGGGTCACTTTAAAGCTAATTTAAAGACACTCCTTTCTGTTCCTATGACTGCTGTTTTAAATGAAACATAGCCTAGTGCAGAGTATCACAATTTTCATTCCTTTAGCTTCTTTCTAGATAACTAATCATTTACATAAATAGTATATCATTACATGAAGGATTTGGGTCATTACTGTCTTCTTATAAACATTTTACTAGACAGGTGTGTGTAATTGGAATAAATATATAAAATCTAGGCAGCAAGATATATGCATATATTAATAGTATATAGGGCTTATAACATGGATTCAATTCTTTTTATAAGAAGTAGCCATTCTGCCACAAAAACCAGTAATACATAAAATAAATGTTGTAAAATTTGGGGCAAAATAAACTTTTTTTAGAGAAACCATTCTTCCATAAAAGAAAAGTCATAATTTTGAGTATATAAAAGTCTAGAGTTAACTATATTCAAATTTTACTGTTTGAAGCTCAAGGAAAAAGTCCAAGCTAGTAAAATATTAATATAGTTATAAACAGAAGATTAAAGAAAATTTTTGCTAAGACCTATAGATAACTATAGACCTACAGAAATTAACTTAGAAGCAAATTAGCTTCCAGAATTGGTACGCTAATATTCCACAGCTAATTTATCTTCAAAGTTCTCCATTAGGAGCAATTAATTGACATTTGATCTCTTCATGGAATTTAATTGTACCTTAATACCTGACTCAGCAAAAGAAACAATCAAATAAAACAAAATAAGCTGATACGTTTTAGTCTTTGCTATGATAACTGAATGTGTAAAATAGGTGTTTAGGAGTAATGAAAGGCATAAAGTAACTGGTAATATGTAATCAAAATTTTACTGCTGTTAACTATTAACTCAAGAATTTTGCATTTACCATCTAACTCTTATTAACAGTAATAAAACAGTAAAATGTTTCTAGAAACCCATTTTAAGAAAAATTCTTTCAATTAAAAAGTAACATGGCCTTCAAATCAAACTAATTTCTGCCAAAATATCAATTATCTAACCTTATGCCCCATGTCGTATGACAGCTCAACACCAATTCTCCTGCATTTTTAAGCTGAATACTTTTCCGTCAAGTTGTAATCACATACCAGCTGTTTCTCTTACTGCAGTACAGAAAGCAAATGTACAATGCAGGGTGCCATCTACTGAAACATGAATGCACAGACTAACTAGTAAAAGAACAAGCAAGAAATATGGGGAAAAAGTAACAAGCATTAGAACTGATACAGTTCACAGCTCCCCAGGAATTCTACTTGCAATAAGTGAAATTTATGTGTAACCTGTTTCATTTAGTAACCGCGACTATGATGTGTAATAGGGTCCAGTGTAGAACGTAAGTGAGTCCACAATTAGGGCTTGTTGACATCAATGCCTAGTTTTCCCCAATTCCAAAATACAGCCTGACTATTGCCTTCTTCGCCTGCTGAATAAAAAGTCTGTAGGAGTACTTAAACTCATATAGTAATCAAGGTTTTTATTTAAAGTATCTCAAAACAAAAAGAAAAAAAGTTCACAAGTTGTGTATTTATGTCAGTCTATGTTTGCACAAAATTCTGTTTATTATAATAATTATATATTTTTCATTTGCCTTCCGGCATCAAAACTTTTTTTTAAATGAGAAGAATCATTCTGTGATAGAACCTGAATCTAAAAGGGAGGGTGGTAGGACTGGATTGGTGGGTTGTAAGTAGTTTTCAATCATACATTTAATGAGACTATTTAAGAAATATAGTAGGCTACATGCTCTGTGGCAGATAACCACCCCAAACTGAAACCCTACAGATCTACTTATTATATACTTTATTATATAACTATATAATTAATATATTAGCTGAAAGACAGTTCACTTATTCTGAGGGATAGAAATAGATGGTGAATTACAGGAAACTGTTTATATGAAGATAAGTATGATACATATGTGTGTATATATGTATGTTTGCAATTTCAAAAATCACCATTTGTTTCATATTTTGAAGTTTAATAAACTGGTTATAATACTGATCCTGAGTTTGCAAGCTTTTAAGAGAAACCAAAGAAGTGATACTATGTTAGATATGGATAAGGCTTACGTGAATTTAAAAATGTCAGAAATTTTATAAGCTTTATCATATTCAGATTTGTAAATTCCATGCCCTTTACTATAGGACTTGAACTTTTTAGCAAAAGCCTTAACTTTGGCTAATCGTTAATATAAAAAAGATATCTGATAACCTACAAGAAAGGCATCTGTGCATGTATGGCAAAATGTGAGTTCACACATCCTGAAATGTTCGTTAATGTAAAACAGTTACCTGCTGTGGTCCTCGGATAGCTTTTCCGGGGGAATCCAGCGAGGGAAAAGGTACATCAGATGGGTCCTGAAGTGGGAATGTATTTACATATAATGCATTATGCTCTCCAGGTGGCAAACACAAAGCTCTATCCAGAGTTGTCCTGATATAACTGTTTACAAGATTTGACGATTTTGATTTGTCAGCTGTTTTAAGGTTTTGTATAGCTGAAGCTATGGGATCAAGTCCCTGAATTTCAAATAAAGGTTCCTCTGTTTGAGCAACGCTTCCTCGGTTGTCTCGGAGCTCCACGTGAAATCTGCCCGGGCACAGTGCCTCGCACGCAGCAGGGGCAAGGATGCTGGGTCTCTCGGAGGTGCTGTGTAAGAAAGTAGAGTCACTGTCCACAGGGGGAAACTTGACACTGAATTTAGAAAGTGATTCAAAAGAGGTGTCTTCCTCATCTCGACCCAGTCCTCTTGGTGTGACAGATGTAATGCACGGTGCCACTCTATTTATATCATCCGTAGCCTGAGGCTTAAACAGTACTTCTTGTTTATCTGTTTTATCTGTACACTGTATAGGCACGGAGCACTGTGTTTCTGTGGGAAAAAGAACACAAAAAGAGTCATAGTTCATATCATTCTTTAAAATCTGTTCAGCCAGCTTTGGGAAGATAAGTATTGTTTTTCCTATTGATTTTTATAGTAACTGAAGACAACTGGGATTTCCACATTTGTTACTATCTTATGCAGGAGTAGTAGCAGTCTCTAGCAGGTAAACCGCAACATGGCTTATTAGTCAAAGCTGAACTACTTTGTCTTTTCCTAGGTCTTTTGCTTTAAGCTTTGAACCTTGTTTACAGTTATGCTGCTCCACACTTAAAAGTTGCTTTAGTGTATACATTTAAACATTTTGTCAGTAATGGAAGCTGTAACTGTGAGTTTGTTCAGACAGATAAGTTGTTAAAAGGGAAAATCCTTAATAGATATATATTAGGTCAGTTATTATTTATTACATGAATTAATATCAATGTGTAACTAAGTGTACCACTAATCAATTTAGACACTGCCCACTTTCAATAATCCATATTAGAGAGTAGTTGGGAAAGAAGGAAAATAATGGAGGCAAAGAAGGATGAAATTTTATGAAAAAACTACTGAACATATGGTTTTCCTATATGTTATAATAAAAGACCTCTGGGGCTGAGGATGTAGTTCAGTGGTAGAGTACTTACTTGCCTAATAGGCAGAGGGCCCTGGGTTCAGTCATTAAGATGTGAAAACAAAACAAAACAGAATAAAATTCTGGACACAAGCTGGTATTTATGAGCCAGTACAAGGAGCTCTGTAGCTCATTTATCCAGAAGGCGCTTATCTAAGAATTCAGCTCTCTTGGGCACAGTCAAAAGCTATGAAGGAAGCATAACTTTTGTGGAGTCTGACTTGGAGCTAAAAGGTCCATAGATATAGGAATTTTGCTCCTATTCTCATTTTACATTTATTCTAACAAGCTCGATAGGTCCTTAGTTCATAGCTTCTTATTTCAAACAGCAAATTAAAAAAAGATATGAGTTAAAAGCAGGTAAAATAATCCAGAGATGAAAGAATGGGGGAGGCAATAAAAACAAATATGCAGATATAAGAACTCAGAAAACACTGCAGCCTAACATGGGGCCAAAAAAGAGCTATTTTTTGCCGTAAACAAATAAAATACAATAATCGCCATGTGGATGGTCCTGAGACACCAGAAAGAGGCTAAGTTAGGCTCCACAGTGTCAACTGGAGAAGGCAATGAAGTTGATAACATTTTTATTCAATACTAAGTAGTAGAAAAATTAAAATTAGCATTTTAAATAGATTGCCATTATTGAAGTGATACATTCACAAACAGAGACTTTACCGAGGATGCAGGCTGAAGTAGACGGGGTACACAGAGCACCTTGCAGCAGGTACCCCATGCATGTCAGTTCCTTTGATCTTTGGGGTCTCATGACACCCTTCTCTCTTTTGCCACCACACATTTCCAGCATAAAGTATCTTCCGTACTGTGTGTAGTACAATGAAACTAACTTCTTTGGTTAATCCTATTATATATCTACTGCATCTCTAGTTCACACAATCCCCTCTTACAGGTTTATTACAACAGCCTTCGAACTGCTTCCGTGCCTCTAAAGTTGTCTCATATCCAATCTGTTCTCAATATTGCAACTTTTCCTCCTACCCTTCCTTCTCAGAGTAGTTTTTCTAAAGTACAAATCTGGTCATGTTACTTTCTTAATAAAAGCTTTTCATAGCTCCCCAAAGCCTTTGGCTCTCATAAAAGTCACATATTATTATTCATAACTGGTCCTTGGCCACTTTTCCACACTCATCTTTCTGTGTACTGGGATCATTCTATACTCCAGCTATATTGCACTTTGTATAGTCTCTCAAATAACCATGTGTTTGTTTCTGGACCTTGTATATACACTGAGTACATATTGCCTTCCATTTTTCTTTGCCTAACTCTAATTTGTCCTTCATATCTTGATTTAGATATTAATTTTTCTGGATGGCTCTTCTAGCACTGTTAGGTAACCTGAAGACAATCTATTATACTTTCAACTACACCTTTCTTTGTCCAATTTAAGTAGGTTTTTGATGTCCTAAACCATGTTCTGTTCACCACACACTCCAGTATCCTGCCCAGGGCCTGGTACATAGAATTTCTTCAATAAATTAATTCTGAATGAATCTACATTCTTTTCTTTGGAGCCTAGGAAAATAACCTACATTTACTAGGCACCTGTCTGTGATTAGGAGGGGACAGTAACTGAGATGATCTCAGTTGTTTAGGTAGATTTCTTTGCTACTGAGTTCTTAAAGTCCATTAGCTTTATATCTTTCTTTTTGATTTTCCCCTGGTACCGGGAGTTTAACTCGGGCCCTTCTGCTTCCAAGGCAGGCGAGGTACTACTTGAGCTAAATCCCCAGGGCCTAAAGTCCATTAGCTTTCAAGTAGTCATTTTTCCTGGCAGTAGACTTGCAGATGGAAAGACAATGTAGGAAACAGTCATCAAAATCTGTAACATGTGAGGAGGAAAGATTTTCAAATGATCTTCACAAGAACAGGGTGAATGCTTTAGAATCTAGTGCTGCTGCTAATGGCAACAACTATTAACATTAATAGCACTCTCATGCACTGTTATAGCTGTTATATGAGCATGAATTCATTTAATATTCAGAATAATCCTAAGGTAGGCACTATTATCCCAAGTTAGACACTATTACCACCAATTTACTTGTGAAGAAACTGGGACATGGAGAGGTTAATTCTAAGCTACACAGCCAGTGAGTGGTAGATCTGGCACTGGAACCCAGGAAGTCTAGCTCTAGAGTCTGTGCTCAGAACCATTATGCTAAATTGAACATGTTGGTTTCTATATATAGCGAGGAGTCCTCAAATTGACAGAAATGTGTTTGGAATTATTTTCCTAGTAGTTGACCTATCCCCCTTGCGAAGAAAACATGGAAAAATCACACAGCTGTAATACAGCAGTTATTTTCTTTCAGCATAGCTAGCTGGCATACAACCTCAGCCATATTAAAATAATTTGAGTTAATCTGCTCATATGGCGATAATAAATATCTATTAAAAAGATTTAAACCTAAGATTCCTAACATTTCTAGAAATTCAAGGTTAGAAAATGTAAAACTCAAGGTTTATGAAAATATGTGTCACTGATACCACATTGAGAAAAAAGATTAGGTGAGCAAATAGCTTTGTATTTGTTTCAAGAATACTTATTTTTGCAAGGGAAACAGAAGATGAGAAACAATTTTAGATTTCCAAATTTTAAGTACAACCACCAATTTAGACTATTTCTTAGTCTTGTTAAGGTGAATACTGAGAAAAAGAAAGGACTTGATGGTGGTTTGTAACTCTAATCCTATATTTTCTTTTAGTCATCCATGGAACGAGACCTTCCTTTTGGATCAAATACTGCTTTTCTCCTGAAGACATATTTGCTTAAACATACATTTCTATCTTTATCCTTTGTGAAGCCTATTGCCATATGTGGATGAGTAGAAAAAAACAAAGTAATAAAAAGGAAATGTATAATTCTACTAACTCAGCATTTTAAAATGAATTATATTTGGTGCCTTAAAAGTAAAAATCAAATTTTAATTACAAAGCAGGAATGATATTCTTTTACTTTTTCTATATATATTATGCATATAACATGTGAAATAGTTCATATTTTTATTCAATGTAACATACATACTTGGAAACCCTGAATAGGTACCTTTCTCCAAAATATTTTTTTTCCTTTCTTTTTTCATTTGATTTGCTACTGTTAGGGCATAATATCAGGTATTCTGGTTTCTGTCTGGACAGAGCAAAACTTCACTGAAATATGTAGTATGATAGATTTACAATATTTCAAGGATAATGTTATATTTATTATTTGTGACACAGTTCATACAAAGCATAAGAACAATGATAAGCAGTTTTAGTGGGGAAGAAAATGAAGTTAAACACTCAGTGTTCTAGCTGACAGATAAATACTCAGGTTTAGACCTGTGCAATTTAAAAATGGTCAAAGTATTAAGCCATTGATAATGGGGTATGTTCTCTGTGTAACAAAGGATGTATCACCATTACAGTGTTTTGATAAGATGTTGATGTTCAAAAGCATGCTTATGAATTCTAGGCTATAGCTAGCATATTTTAAACAAATATGCTAACTTCACACACAGCTAGAACCTTTACTCTGTAAAAATGATCAATTTTTCATGAAAGTGACAATTAGATGGAGAAATTAAGAAGTTGTTCAGGAGAAGGTAGAAGAATGTGGGGAAGAAGAAACAAATTAGGTCCATTGACAAAGATTGTTTTGTTTCTTCCTACCAAAAACAAGGTGGCAATTGCAAAAAGTGAACTTACATTATAAAATGATTTTTAAACAGCTCAGATATAGGAGCTGTAAGAAATGGAAAGTGATCTTTAAATAAACGGGTACCAGTCATTGCTGCTGTAGTCTCTCTCAGGAGTGAAAGATGTAAATCACATCACATGAGAATTATCTGCATGTAACCTCAGATCACAGGGGCAAAAGAGAATTTATCAACAGAAGTGATCGATTTACCTTCTTTTTGTCTTTGGATGTGCCTGGCTGCAGAATTAATCCTGGTATTTTGCTATTAATATCTAACAACTGAAGCAAATATCAGAAGCCTGTCTGAAATTTTAGGAAAGGGTTGAGCTTTTACGAAACATATTGCAACATGTGTGAAATAGATGTTCCTTCTAAGTTGTATTTTATACTAAATTTGTGCCTCCAACAGAACTGGTACCCAGGAAATGTGCATGCCACATTATTATTCTTCAGTCAAATTATCAGGAACCATAATGTTCAATGACATTTCAGGCAGAAGGTAAAAGCAAACCTGATGTTATAATTTTAGTTAACTCACATGATAGTGTTGCTTCAAGGTTACTTACTAATATATGATTTAATATTTATATGATCCTCCTAAAGCAACAGAAAAGTCTGGGAGATACAGCCTATATTTAATTTGTAGTTTTTCAAGGTGGGACTTCTCATTAAGTTGAATAGTAATTAGGTCATTCAGTTCAACTGCATACTACCACATAAATGAAAACAGAGGAAAAGCCAGTAATCACATAATGTAACAACAACTTACAGAAGGTAATAGCACATACTACTCAAATATGAATGGGTGAGGGGCACAATACAGAAATTTAACACTACTTATAAGCATTTAGAAGTATTTTTATGCTCAAACAAATCAATTTCAACAAATAAAACAACTAAGTAAAATCTTACCAGTTGCAGTGTCTGGTATGTTAAGTTTGCTTAAATGGTCTTTCTGTGCTTTTGCTAGCATACATACTCTATGAAATTCTTCTTTCAGATCCCAGAAAATCTTCTCTAAATTATCCCTAAAAAAGAATCAGTATTTTAAGATATAAGGATATAACCAATCATTTTAAATTAGTAGGAAATGAATCTCAAACAACTCTTAATGTTTGGACAGCCAGGTACAGTGCAGGGGATAAATTAAAAGTTCTAATACACAATGTAATGTGGACTTGTATATCGACTTATTCATATATCACAGTTATGCTAGCTGTTTCATTCATGCATTAGAAACTTAATGTGTTGATGTTTGTTCTCTGAAAACATAAATAGAATATTAACTACCTTCTATGATGAAGTTCACATTATAATTCACCAATAAAAATAACATGGCCTATCATATGTGGTCTATTGAAATAATCAAGCTTTACAGAATTCAGCTTTTAGACCCAGTTCTGCTATATTGTACTGTATACTTATTTAGGTCATTTTAATATGTGGTAGCTTTGTTTTGGTCCCTTCCAGTTCTACAAGAGGCAGCTCTTCTCTTACAATTCTTAAAATTGAATATTATATAAATATAAAATAGTGTATATTGTAATATCTGTAATCCAAGAGTCAGCAAAGAAAAAGATTGTAAAACTACCTTTCATGGATTAAAGGAATGCCAGGACTCCTTGATGAAGTTTCTTTTCTAGGGGAAGAAACGTCTTGTCTTCTGACCTTAAAGATACAAAAGTGACTATACTTTAAGTTGTTTCCAAACTCAAATGAGATTGGATTAATAGAAAATGAAATGGAAAACTGGTCTTGTTTACTGAAAAACAGTCAGTACAATAGATTATATAATGTACAATATTTTTAAAAAAATGAGATCAAGGTAAAAACAAAATGAAAATAGGAACTATGAAAGTATGAAGTAATTTTGTTAAATTCTTCAATTACTATCTCCAGTCCTGATATCAAGGAATTTCTCAAATTTAGTTATTGGCCAAAATTGCTACTCTGATGACCAAGTACCTCACGTGATCAGAAACTCAGGCAAAAAATTGTTCTAGATCTTTTAATATTCACTATAATGGTTCTTATATTTAAATAAATTTTCTTTGACTTATTTTTACAGATTCTTTTCTATAGAATGGAGCTGTAGTAAAGGAAAGAAAACCAAGCTACAGTTTCTTATAATTATTTAACAAGTATTTAAATGTCTATCAAGATAATACAATTATGTATTTAAGCCACTTCAACACAAGTTCTTGCCTTTCACTACCACCCTGTGGCCTATACTGGCATTACATGTATTCTAACATTAAAAATCAATGTTAAAGAACATGTTGTAATCATCTATTTTAAGGTTCAGATTAAAAAAAATTATTTATATCTACAAAGCTTTGTAGATTTTCTGAAGCTATGGCAAGTTCTAAGATCTGAAGCCCTAATATTATATTTTAATTCAGAGTACATCTCTTTAATTTTGCTTTTCAAATTTCTTAGGAGTCTATTTGTTCTTTAAAACAAAGACAATTTTATTTATTTTCTTAAAATTAATATATCCTTCAATTTTTTAAATTTACTGCCATAATTTCTATCTTTTCTACATAAATACTCTAACTATTTGGAGTATTATTTTGTAGTGTCTCAGAATTAGAAAAAGACAATTTTGGCAGCTAATAATTTGTGATTTTATGTACATGAGACATGCAAATCAGGTCATTCTACTGCTGTATATCATTTGTCTGACAGACTCTTAGGCTATGTCTTCTGATTAAAGCCTCCTTGCTGAACTTTGTGAGGTGGTCATAGCAGAAGACTTTTTCACATTTCTAGTTTGCTTTTAAAAGTGCTTGCTGTTCTGAGAATCAGTATCTCAGTGTGTTTTAGTGTGGACCCGAGAAAAAGGTAACACTTTAAAGCTAGTCAATCATTTAGGGCACTACAAAAAAAAAACCTTTAGAAAGATTATTTATTAAATCTATATAAACAAAATAAGAGAAGTACATTAAGAGAAAAACATCTGATAATCTAATGATAAACAAAATATAGAACATTAAATGGAATGACTTCCTTTTAAAAATGATTACTAAAAATTGGCAATATATTATTTTTTAGAAGCTTGAGAGAAGCAAACAGTACTCTGTAATGTTAGTTTAAAACTGGAAATAGATTATAGAAAATGGTAAAGACAATATTGTTTCTGGCATTCTGATTTTGACATGAACTAGGAATAAATGCTTCTGAGGTTAAAAGCATTTAAAACTAAAGGGAATGAAGAGAGATGAAGAAAAATATAGAGAAAAGTGAAAAGCTTTTGTTTATCTTAGTAAATAACTGGTGACGATTTCTATGATATTTTAATGTGATAACTAGTGTGGGTGGATGTGTTTCAAAAGATTCTTTGGGTGGATTGGCAGGGGGTAAAGAGAACACTCATTAAGGAATTTCTATGAAGTATCTGAACTAAGGTCTTCAACTTCTCCCTGTTTATTTTTGTTATTACTGTTTAAGAAAAGTATTACTGGATATATTAAACAACATATTATACCTTCTATCATTTATACCAAATAAATCTTGTTAGCATACTTGAAATGAAAATTCTGAGCCTGTGTCCAAGTAAAATTTTCTAAAGAAATCTCTTAACATGTTAGCTGGAAAAAAAAAAAAGGTAAGTAGCTTTCTGACAGATGTTTTGAAGTGGGATTTAGTTAGTATGAGTACTGCATGTTAATTATGCTTTTGATTGGCACAATTTAGTGAAGACAAAAATTTATTTTTCAGAGAATTTAGGATTAAGAAAGTCAACTGCAACACTTTTCCCAGACAATCACATTCTTTTCAATGCCAAATTACTTCACTTCAGGTTACAGTTTATTAAGCATCCTAGAGGTTTAATAAAATTAGAGCTCTCTCTCTCTCTCTCTCTCTCTCACACACACACACACACACACACACATGCACACACACATATTTGATTCTCAAATGGAATTCTCAAATATCATCCTAGGAAATCTTGTTCTTTAGGAAGATGAAGTTATTGTAATTTCAAATAAAAAGCAGGGCAATTTTCAACATTTTAGATTTTAAGCACTCAACAGATGAATATATTTTGAGGTACTAAGACTTAAAATATTTAACATCATAAACTGTCCCAAATATTTGTTTGGAAGTGTGAACTTGTGGACTAAATGCTGAAATAAGTTTTAATGTCATATACTCTTCCAATAAGGCCCTGGATAAGTCATTCAATCAAATCCATTAAGATAAGCCCATCTTCCCAACAGTTGGAAGATATTGTAAAATGTTTCCTTAAATTTCCTCTTATGTAAATTAGCAGAATTTTAATTTAGTATAGATTAAGCTTCTCATAATAAAAATATGTATGTTCACTGACAGTTGAATATATAATAATATTTAAGGAGAAGAAAAGAAGCTAATATTTCATTAGTTCAAAGCTGGGTTTATTCTCAATGCCGAGATATTAGAAATTGGGTTGGAGAGAGATGTGCTTTAGTGGTAGGACTCATGCCTAGCACACATAAGGCCCTAGATTTGAACCTTGGCAACACACACACACACACACACACACACACACACACACGTTTTTGTATTGCTTTCCAGGATGTGTTAGTAATCAATCTTTCAAAGAAAAAAATGTATATTTTTTAAACTTGCCTTTGTTGTACTTGGCACTATAAATGGGAATGTTTTATTTCTTTTATATAATAATTTGAAACATACAGAAAAGCATGAAAAATTTTCATTTGGAATCACATTTTTGTTACAATTTTTTTTTTTTTTAAGATTAGGGTCTCGCTTTGTAGTTCAGGCTGGCCCTGAGCTCATTATGTACCCCAGGCAAGCCTCCAACTCAGCAATACTCCTGCCTCTGCCTCCGAGTGCTGGAATGACAGGCATGAGCCACCACACCCCGCACTGTGGTGTGTGGTATTGATTGCTGGTGGGTGTGAGTCACCACACCCAGCATTGCATGTGGTTACTGGGATCGAACTCAGGACCTTGTGCTTGCAAGGCACCGCTGGTACCACTGAGCTAAATCTCTGGCCCTTGTTACAAATTTTAACAGTAAAATTAGACTGATTATTGGAACTTTAAAGATGAAAGTGACAACTCAATATAATGTAAATTCTTTCATATACATGGAAGCAAAACTTACATAAGCTGATTTTATTTTAATTATTTTTGTACTGATGGGGATGGAACTCAGAGCTCTTCCACTGAATTATATCCTGGGCCCAAATGGCTGATTTTAAATAAAGGAGGTAAGTTCTCAATGATATACATCTCAAGTATAGTAGTAATATCTATCACATCAAAGACTAAAGTTGGAGTTCAGAGTTTTCAATGCAAAAGGAATTTTTTAGGTGGTTTAGTCAACTGTGTTTAGTCAATATTTTATTTAGTTTCTGGGTAAAGCTCAAAGAATTATTATACTTTAAAAAACAGAAAAGAAAGTATGCTCATATTTTGAATAATGTAAACCAGAAATAAGCCAAGGTAAAATGTGATGGACTGGTAAAGAAATTATAAATTGTGAACAGCTTTAACGAAAGTTTGATAAATTTCATTACAGAAAAAGGAGGAGAAAAAGAGACTGAAAGTAAGGATTCACTTACCACCGTTTTTTTTTTTTTTTAAATTTAAGAACGAAAAGGCAAAAGACAAACAGGTTGAATGTTTCTTTGCCCATGTCAGATACACTGAGACAAAAGATATTATGGTGAAGTCATAACTGGATTTGGCTGAATTAAGAAGAAAATGAAAAAAAAAAGATTAAGGTAGAAAAATGGGACCAGAAAAAAATTCAGAGGGTGATACGATGAGAATAAATATAAAAGCATAGTAAATTAAGTCTGAAGGCAAAAAGGAAAAAAAATTGTATTTAATCTATACGAATTTATGGACATGGGAAATCTGTTCCTTTCACCCTCATTAACATTCCTGAAAATCTAGCAAAGCAATGGGAACAAAATCCCCGGAAACTTGTCTGTTCTATATGACGTGTGCTGGGCAGACCCACTGCCAGCACGGGAACAACTCCAGGGCAAAGTGGGAACCGTCCCAGAGTTCTGAAGGAAGTGGCAAGAAAATAAACAATATAAAAATAAAATTAAACACCCCAATTACTTCCAAGTTCTTTACAGGGTTCTGGTTTAATGTAAAGTCCCCCAAATTTATCACCTCAGTGCTACCATTTGGCATATATATTCTTTAATACTTTTCTATTATTTGTCTCTGAAGTCTTTAGCTGTTAGGTGCCTTCTGAATGTATTCTCTCCTCTTTGTCTCTCTTTGTACCAGAGAGCGAATTTAGGACCTTGTGCTTGTCAGGCAGGTATGGTGGCACTGAACTACATTACATCTCTGTCTCTTTTCTTTTTGAGATGTTTTGCCATGTCGTTCACGCTGGGCTTTAACTCACTATGCAGCTCAGACTGGCCTCAAACTCACAGCAGTCCTCTTGCTTCGGCCTCCTAAATGCTCGTTGGTGTTTTTTTTTTTTTAAACAGTCAATTAACTAACCTAATTCCAAACTGTCACCCCTATGAAGAGCAGCAGCTCCAATTTCAATTCAGTCCTTTGAGTCTTAGTTATGAAGTACTTCAGTTAATCAAGGTACCTTGGGGATAGCCAGAGATTTGAGCAAGTTTAAATGCAGAATTTAGTTTTCCTTTTCTGGTTCTTGTCTTACTCTGTAGTGACCATAGTTATTCTAGTCTCATCCTCCTTCCTGGTTCTGTTAGGCAGAATGACAGAGGCTTTCTGCTGGAATTTCAGCTACCACTGGGCATCCACTGTAACTGTGGTCACCATATGAACAAAACTACAGCAAGTTGGAGATTCAATTTTTAGCCAATGACTTGATCCATATTTTAAACTAACCTCTAAAATATCAGTTTACTCTTCAAAGTCTTAAGGTGGTTGTCTGAAATTTGTATCTGTACAGGATTGATTTGTTAGGTACTTCTTTCTCCTCCACAAAGAGCATTGGACTCTTAAAGTATAGTTTTATTATTATTTTAAGTCTTTTCTTTCAAGATGTAGGGGATTTTCCAAAGATGTCTTATACATTAATATAATGGCTTTTGTAAAGCTTTCATTCTGCTTAATTTGGCACCTTAATTTGTAGCATTTCATAGAACTGATCAGCTCTTCCTTGAAACTTTTTTTGGTTATCAGAATAATACACAGTGAACCCTTGTCTATGACTGGCCCAGGATACAAACAACTTGGGTCATGAGTAGAATTCTAGTTTTAACTTATGAACAAAGTCTTGAGTTATGACCCGAATGCCAGCCGCTTGTCCTTCCAGATGGTCTCAGATACAGATTTAACCCTTAAAGAGTTCCAGAAGCAACACGACAGGTCCTTTCCTGTGTGGGGTGAACTGAGAAATCCTGGGCCAGAGTCTCTCTAAGGACACTGAAATCTACCCATGCACAGGAGAGAGACTTTGAAGGCTGAGCCCTTACTGACCAGCTTGAGTTACAACCAGCTCTTGCAAACAAATTGAATTTGTAAATCAAGGGTCCACTCTGACACTTCTTGCTTCTTTGATCTCTCTTCTTTCTACTTCATAAATGTAAGCATTCTCTAACATTAAAACCCAGATACACTGCCTACAGT
>PVIC010028409.1:0-23303 GCA_004025085.1 Thryonomys swinderianus
CTGTAGCCGGCTCTTCCATGGCTCAGGAAAGCCACCTTGCAGAACTGTCCCCCGTCGACAGACCGAGGCACCTTGGCTCAGATGTTGCAGAGTCCAGACCTGAGGCTAAGGGACCAGCTACACTGCTGTGTATCTGTGTCTGCCCAACTAGCTCCCGCTGCTGTAGGACGATGGCTCTCCCCTGGAGCGGCTCGCTCCTCATACAGGAGACATCCATCAGCATTTGAAGATATGTTTCACTACTGAGAAATCTGCTGCCATTGCTCAGGCCAGGGATGCTGTTAAACAAATAGCCTGCACTACCAAGAATTATACGGCCCCAAATGCTGACAGCAGCTCTGCTGTGGGCTCACTGGGACACTCAGGGCTGAGATGTGCAGCGCCTGCCCGGAAGGTGTGACGCCCGCTGGGTGGAACCTATGCAAAGAGCCAGGTTCCATGGCACGTGTCAGACGTGCCCTCCTCATGGTGCTCCTGGCGGCCCGGGAGGCCCAGCGGTGTGGGAGAATAAAGGTCTGGACTTGTGTTTGAAGAGCTCAACTCACTGCTTTGAACCTGGCACGAGACGCAGCTCTGCAGCTCCTCTCGGGAGCCTCCCACCTGCGGGGCGGCCCGGGGTGCGGCGCCGCGGCCCCTTCTGATCTCTTCACATGTCCGATCTTAGAACTAGTCAGTGCACGTCCGTCATGAAGAACTCTCTCCTGATCGGACCGGAGCAAATCCCTTTGCACTTGAGCGATTCCATGCCCATCGTCCGGGTCTGACGCATCTCCCATCTGAGACGGCAGGGCTCCTCCTTCCGACCTGCTCGGGGTAAGTTTCTCTGAGCTTCTGAGCAGCAGACGTGGAATATGTGTCCTCCCCAAACTCCGCAACCTCTCAGCTGGCTTTTGACCACCTGAATCTTGTCTCAGCAGTGACTGACGGCTGACGGTCCCGGAAGATAGAGAGGGGACTCGCGGGCTTGTGTGATGTTAGCATCACCCCAGCTTTGCTGTCGTACAGGGCCCAGGAACTGTGCAGAGCGTTTCACGGGCAGCAGCTCAGTGCCAAGAGCAAACTATTCCTCCCATCCTACAGATGAGTAAAGTGAGTTTGAAGGCTGAAACAGATTGCTCAAGATTGCCAGCTTTTCGACTGCAGACCTTCCGTTCACGTTCATATCGGCTTGGGCTCCCCAGCCCATGGCCTAACTAGTCCATTGCAGGTCCCCTCAAGTTGTTCCTGGTCTACCAGTAAGACACACATGTTTCCATGGACAGTGAGACCCCCTCGAGCCGAGTCAGGCTGATGAGCGCCCGTCGGCAGACTCGGCCTCCCGGCTCCGGGCGGCCAGCCCACTGGTAACTTCAACCCCCTCCTCCCGAAGCCGTCCCGGGGGCCGGCAGCGTGTGGCCCGGCGATGCACAGGCTCATGAATAGTCATGAGATCCAATCAGGAACAGAGGCCTGAGGTTTTAATTGAGCTATCCTTTAAAGGACTGCTTTCTTGGTGTCAAGGTCGTGTTCTCCTAGCTCACGCAGTTATTTTATGTGTGGAGCCGGGATCATAGGCACCGGAGAGGCGCTGAGGACAAGTGGCATAACGGCATGAAAGGAAGAAGGAAATATACGAAGAGCAATCATTGAAGTATACACTATAGACCTTCCCATTGATAATTGGTTTAAATTATTAAAGCACATAAGAGGTTATTAACTAGAGAGTATAAATTACTTTTTTTGCTGAGCATGACTTTTCAAAGTCTCCCAAACTTCCACATTAAAAATGCTTCAAATTTAAAGTCATTAGAAAAAAAAATAAACCTTTTAAAACCTATCTCTAGAGTGGATGGATGAGGAGAGAGCAGATGCTTCATGAATTTGAGATCATGTTACCTGCCATGAGAGTCTAAGATGTGAAATGGTATTTAAATAATGCTAATCGTGCCCAGTGGGTAGCTGGCATCAGCTAGGTCCAAACAGCCAGGGTTGCGGGCCCTGGGAGGAAGCATCACTGAGGGGCAGGACAGGCAGCCCGTCAGACCCTCCGGGCCTCTGGGAAGCTGGCACGAGCAGGCCTGGGGCACGCAGATGGGCGAAGCTCCTGCCCACCTCACGGCAAGGCGAGCTCAGCAGCTCCCCTGGAGTCACAGGGGAGGGGGCCAGGCCCAGGAGGCTCCAGCCGGAGGAAGATGAGCGCCACACACCTTCCGCTCTGCCTGAGATGCCGGTCCGGGCGCCCGTCCTCCCCGCCCTGCCTGGCGTCCACAAGCAGGCCTGCGCGTGTGCTCTTAGCTAATGCTGCTCCAGTCTTTGGGGGCTCTGCATTAGCATTTTAGGACGTACTGTTCCGGCAAGAGAGCCTCTATCTAGTGAGGCCAATTATCTCCGTAGATTCCTAGTTCTATCTTTATTCATTAACTCCCATCCCTCTCAGAAATGAGCTCATTTGGGCTGCTGGCCTTTTCTTTGAATAGCTTTGCCTCTCTGTGGCCTAAATCCAGGATCTTGCTGCTCAGCCTGCCTGGAGGCCTCCTGCTTCGCCCCGCGGTTCCCTGCCCTCTCCCTCTCCCTCTCCCTCCTCAGGGGCAGCCTCACCGCAGGGCGGAAATCATCAGCCAGCCTGCTGTCCCTGCTAAGCCCGGGCCGAGCCCTGCTTTGTCTGGCCTGTTAGGATGACAGACCTGTCAGGTCATCTAGTCACATCATTACCTTACATGGGGGAAAGCCTGTGAAACAGTGGATGGCACATACATGTGTGCACGCACCCGCACGCACACACACACACTGTAGTGGAAAGCTTCCAACCACGTTCCTCAGAACATCTTTCTCCTTTTTAAAAGTCTCTGATCGTGTATATTCGCAACACACACGAAATGGACCATGTCGGGGGGGGGCACGCATGCCCCTCACTGGTCACTCTGCCCCCCCCCCCCGGCTTCTTCTCCTGTGCTTGTTCCGCCCCGTGGGGCTGCACTGCCAGGTTTCCAGTTCCTGCATTCAGGAGCTGAGCCACAATAGGGGGGATACGAATTTTCGCAGAATCAGAGTCCTTTTCCAACTGAAAACAGGAAAGTCCTTTTCTAGCCTAGAGTTAGAATTTCTCCATGTGGAGGAAACTAATCTTCAGAGACATAATGAAGCCATCCAGACAGGAAGGACGGTCCGACAGAGACAAAGAGGAGGCACGCTAATGGCATTTCAGATTGGGGTTCCAATTACTCTTCTCGCTTCCCTATAATTGGAATATTATTCTCTCTTTGATTATGTGACCTTACTTGATGTCCTTCCAATAAATCCACATCTTATCCAACTTCTACTTTGTTCCTTTACTACTACATGTATTCAAAGAACTACTGAATAGTGTAAAAATATATCCTTGAAAAATGTACACCACATATTAATGGTATTTATCTCTGGATCTTATCTTTCTACTTATCTGCACTTAGCACTGCTTTAAACTGAACTTGAAACACTTACACAGTTTTATAACAACTTACTCATTTGCACCCAGATGATCTGTCTAATAATCCAATTAAAATAGAAATCCTGGTCAAAAGAACAATAAAAGCAGACACGAGGGACCCATTCCAGCCGGGTTACTATCACATTTTTGTCTTGGAAATATTTAGCGTGTGCCTGGGACAGCCAGGTGCTGCAGAGCGGGAGCGAGCCAGTCAGGATCCGGGTCTCTTGAACCTTCCAGAGCGGATCACAGAGATACACAGCCGCCCAGAGGAACGTGAACTCATAACCCCGATGGGTACGTGAAGGTAGAAGCTTGGAAGCATCCAGCCATGGCTTAGCTAGGAAGGGCAGGGGTACTTCCTGGAGAATAAGGACATATAAACCAAGATTTAGAAGTAAGCGAGAGTTAACTGAGAACGACAAGAAAAAGAACATTTTAGGGAAGTGAGACTGCATGTCAAAGTGTTCGTGTCCAGAGAGCACCGGAGATGTGAGGAACAGTGACAGAAAGCCGCTGTCACCCGAGTGGGGGAGCCGGGAGCAGCCACAGTGGAGGGTGGCTCGGGGAAGGAGCCAGAGACAGGCCAGGGCCAGCTGGGAGTCCGCTCGGGCTGGCTGTGCCCGCGCCGGGGAGCGTCCGCGTCTGCAGACGGGGGCCAGGGCGGCCGCGCTGCGCGGCGAGGGCTGAGCGCAGACACCGCCCGGTGCGCGAGCAGGGGCTCCGGGGCGAGCCGGTGCACAGGCCGCAGCCTCCCGCGGCACCAGGGAGAGCACGGAGGAAAGCAGAGATTCAGCTGGAGGCCAGCGGCTCGGCTTTCCAGACTGATTTCTGTCAGGCCAGACTCCCTCAGTTACTTGCAAAGGAATTTCAGTATGTAAATGATGACCCAGTAAAATACAATTCGGCTACATTGTGTTGTATTTCATATATATAAGAAGTAGAGAAGACTTCTCGGCAGCAGAGGATCCCAGCCATGTATTAAAGAATGGGTTAAATGCTTTGAAGAGAGGAAAAGAATCCCACAGAATCCACAGCAAACAGGCTGAACCCTCACACTGCGCCACTGCAGAGAGTTCAACAAAGGAGAATTTATGCAAGCACGAGCCGGTGCGCACAGCCCCGAGAGCAGCTCGAGGCTGCAGGGCGGGCCTGAGGCCCAGGGCGGCCGCGGGAGACGTTCCCCACGGGCGGCGGGAGCCGCAGCTGCGAGCCGCGGACCCTTGGCTCCTCCTGCTCTGCTCCGAGCCAGGACGGAGGGGTCCGAGGCGGGGCGGGGCCTCAGCAGTGCCCAGCACAGAACGAGGTGGAGGTGCGGAGGGCGGAGGGCGGAGGGCGGAGGGCGGAGGGCGGAGGGCGGAGGGCGGAGGGCGGAGGGCGGAGGGCGGAGGGCAGGCGCTCCGGGCTCGGGTGCAGCAGGAAGTCGTCGGGGCTCAGTGGGAGAAGAACGAGCCGGTTCACACCCTTACAAGACGCTTCCGGCCGTGCTGTGGTGACTTGAAGTGGGCACGGCGACACCTGCTGCGTTCGTCTGGGCCAGATTTGCCTACGGTGAGTACAGTGGAGAAGACACAGAGACTATTAATGATTGAAGTCAGCTGGGAGTCAGAGTTGATAGCCTTACTCCTGAATCTAGGGCTAAAGTGAGGAAAGCAGAAGAACCACGGAAAAGTTTTCAGTTCTGAAACCAGATACGCTGTAGTGCCACAAAAAGAGATGAAGACACCAGAGAGAAGAGTCATGCAGAGTTGGGAAGGGAAGAAAATTACGCCTCGCTGGTTAGGTTCACACAGGAGCAACAGGCTCTTCTGCAGAGTCAGACAACAGGATCTCCACATTTGGAATCCAGGGGGTTAAAGAACTCGAGGTCCAGTCTGAGGATCATTAAAAGAAGAGTAAAGGTTTATCAGTTGAGGAAAGTACAAAGAGAAGCTGGGCATGGCAGTGGATACCTGTGATCCCGTCACTCAGGAGGCTGATGTAGGAGGATTTCCACACTGTGAGTTCAAAGCCAGCCTGGATAGCAAAACCCTGTCTCAAATACCAAGGGAAGAAAAAGGCAAAAGACAGAACACAGAGAGGAAAGGCATGAGGCAAAAAAGAAGTGATCTGTATGGGGAGAAGCCGTGAAGCCCTGAGGAGGGAACCAGGGAGTCCAGTGCTGTGGCCCCAAGAAGAGAAAAATAGCCACGAGCAGCTCCCAGACGCCACAGGTCTGTTTTGTTGAACGCAGCCGGACGGTCAGGCGCGACCTGCCCTGGAGGGCAGGGGCAGGCCCGGGGGGCCCTGGGACACGCTCCGGAGCACAGCAGGGAGGAGCGGGGCTGGCGACCCCCGGCCGGAGGAGCTGACACAGGCTGAGGAGGCTCTGAGCCTGAGGCCTCGGTGGCTGACGTGACTTGTAGGTGGGAAGACGGCAGGGAGCTCAGGCACTAACGGCTCGGCCCTGCCGAAAGGGAAGGCCTGTGGGGGCAGGAAAGGCGGGGGAGCCGGGGCCGGGGCTGCCTCGGACACACGCGCCTGCCAGTGCCCGCTGGGGCGGCTCCGTCCACGCTTCCCGCCGCCCTGCAGGGCGCTTCCCACAGTTACTCCCTCCGGACGGACACGAGCGGCTGGCTCCTGGGACCTGCCCTGTTTAAGTTCCAGGCTCCAACCAATTCCAGACATATTTTAGGACAGCAAATGCCTTTCAAGTGTGTATTCCATGAGAGGAAAGTTTTTAAGTCACAATAAGACCACTAGCAGTTATTGGAACATTTGATTTAGTCGTAGACAGTGTTGAGCAGCTAGACATAACTGGGTAAAACGGACAACTGCAGCTGCAGAATTTTTTTCTCGCTTTAAAGTTGACTTAGATTGACAGAGAATAAGGTTGATGCCAGATGTACGTGGGACTTAGGGAAGAGACTGCTCCCTCCGTAAGTTACCAATCAAAGAGAATAATCACTTTCTTACAAATAATCCAGCTCCTTGTAACTTTTCTTCTTCAATTTTTTATTGCTCACGAGCACACGTTTGCAGTTCGTAATGATCACGCTCCTCACAGGAGCCAGAGCACGCACAGCACAGCCCAGTTCTCCTTTCCTTCTTATTCTTCTTGCCTCGTGCCCCTCCCTCCATCTCCTGGTCACCTTCCTTTAACGAAAGACCTATTTCTCTCTTTCCTACCACCTGTCTTTTAATTTGCTATTTATTTATGCTTGGGATTTCTCACCTAAGAGAAGACAATGCAATATTTAAACTTGTGTGTCTGGTTTATTTTACCTAATATTATGATCTCAAAGTCTTCTGTTTTCCTCTTCACAACAGAGTAGTACTTCTTTGGGTATAAATACTACTTCTCTGTTAATGGTCATATAGGCCACTTAACAACTGATTTTACATGCAGCCCCTGTGATGGCACATATTATTAAATCCCAGCTTTCTGATGTGTAGACTTAGTGTGTCTTCCCAGTCATTCTCATCTACTGAATTCCCTGAAAATATATTCCACTTCTGCCAGTATCTGTGCCCCCAAGGCTGGTAAAATTAACCACAGTCCCACCTTCTAATGCCAGCCCTACCCTGTCAGCACCATACCATGTACAGCTCCACATCATGTTCTGTCCCTGAGGTAAACCGTCCATTCCTTCCTCTCTTATTGTCCAAATCTCCTGCCTTTTAACATCCAACTCAAGTCCCAACAAATCTAAGGGGAAGAAAACCAAGAGGCAGAAATCTAACTGCTTATGTTTGGAGAAGGTAGTGAATCAATTACATTAGCAGCTTAGTTCATGAACTTAACTTGTTCTATGATTTTGGAAAAGATGGGCACGTTTGTGTAGGGAAGATGGCCATGCTCAGCCGTGCTTATCACTGGATGCAGTTTGCAAACAGAAGCAAAATTTTGCCAAACACTTCCATTTGCAAACCAAACTGTTTGAAAAACAAAAGCGTTTGTGAACCAAGGCACCATAGATTGCAGTCTGTGAGTCTGTGTGCCCATGACAGAGACAGAGGCAGAGGTGGGGCTTGTAATAGTGCTCTGCTTCAGAGACTCCTTTTGCTGTCCACCATGTCAGACAGAAGCTCAGCTCTGGCATCACTTACTCCTCCACCCTCAGCAGCCCAGAGGGCATGTGGAGAAGTGTCCATAATAAAATTCTATCTAGGGCAGGGCCGGAGGGTTAGCTCAGTGGTTCCGGTGCCTGCCTCGCAAGCACAAGGTCCTGAGTTCGATCCCCAGTGACCACATACAATGCTGGGCGTGGAGACACGCCCACCAACAATCAACGCTGCATACCACAATGCCAGATGTGGTGGCTCACGCCTGTCATCCCGGCACTTGGGAGGCAGAGACAGGAGGATTGCTGAGTTTGCAGTGGCTTGCCTGGGCACCATAGTGAGCTCAGGGCCAGCCTGAACTACAAAGCGAGACCCTGTCTCAAAAAGCAAAAAAAAAAAAAAAAAAAAAAAAAAAAAAATTCTATCTAGGGCAAATGCCATGCCCAGATAAGTTATAAACATCACAGCTATGTCATCCGCAAGTCCACAGGTTGGGAAGTCCATGATCAAAGTGCAGGAGATTCAGTATCTGAGGGGTACAGCTCTCTGCTTCAAAGATGGTGCCTCTCAGCTGGTTCCTCCATGGAAGAGGAGCAAATCAACTCCACCGGGCCTTCTACATTATTGATGAAAATTAAATTCGTACAACCACTATAAAAATCTATATGGAGATTCCTCAAAAAGGAAGACTAGAAATTCCACTCTACCTAGTTATTCCCCTTTTAGGTATCTTCCCAAAAGGGTTAAAGTCATCACATTAGAGGGGTACATGCATGCCCCATGTACAGAAGCACATTTCATAACTGCTAAATCCTGCAGGCAGCCTGTATGTCCAGCAACAGATGAATGGATAGAGAAAGTGCAGTGTTTATATACAATGCAGTAGTCCTCTACCATAAAGGACAAATTTGAGTCATTTGTAGGAAAATGAATGCACCTCGAGACCATACCGTTAAGTGAAATCAATCAGACACATACACTGAAGTACTGCATGGTTGTTCCTAAGTGAGAAACCCAAACTATAACAGAAGAACAGCACAACAATGGAAATAGGAAGAAGGGCAGTAGGTCCTTCTCCAGTGGGGAGGGGATCCCGAAGTGGAGCAAGGGGCGTGGGGAGGAGAGAAAAGGAAGGAAAAGGGCACTGAGACGTTGTGTAGAGGCCCAAAAACACACGAGGAGTGTCAACATCATGCACTGCACACTGTGGTGTTGGGGAAACTCAGTCCTTAGTGGGAGGGGAATATTTTAAATTGTCTGTAATACACAAGTACTGGAGCAACCACATTCTCCTGGCACAGGCTTTTGACTTTGTTCACATCTATATATGAACAATATATATTCTAGTTTAGAAAGCTTTTCAAAATATATGTCTTCTCAGCCAGTTTGGTTTTTAAGTCTGATCTAGAAAACAAGCAGAGTATTTCAGAAGAAGAAATACGGAGCCACAGAGTTCAGAGGCGAACCCAAGACCTCGCTGCAGAAGACTCGAACGCTCCTGCCTTTGCCCTCAGCTCGTGCTCTCCTTGCCTGGGACCTGGGTTTCCACCATGAGGGGCTGAACAAGCGTCTGGCAGGTCTTCCTAGCACTATCAGACCGCGGTGCTCAGCCAGACCTGAGCTCTTTCACTGCTCTCGGATCAACAGCACAGCGTGCTCTTCCCTGACATCTTTGCTTCCTGCAACATAATTGGAATAATGTGTCCTCTCTTCTGACTCCCCAAGCACGAGCTGAAGTCATCAACTCTCCCCGTTTAACCTTCCAACAAATAGCTCTGTTTGTTTCAGCCAGGGGCAATATAAATAATTATAATAAAATGTCTTAATATAGAGATGAGCAGATAACATTCAAGCCACTAAATTAGAAAATATCCAGGAGCCCATATGGTACCCAGAATTCACTGTCCCATTAGCAACCAGCTTTCAGTTAGTAAAAATGGAAATCAATTTGCCCAACGTCACGTCCACCCTGGGAACAGAGCTGTGTCAAAGCGCCCTCGGCAGCATCCCGCTGGCGGGCATGCAGGCAGCGGGCAGCGCCCCCACCTCACGTGGACACGGCTTTGTCGCTGGCCCCGGCGAGCCCTCTGGCCGTCACGCTGGCTCGCTCGGCGGCAGAGCGGGCTGCCGCTGCCTATTTGTCTCCGTGCTTCTATCGGCCGTAACGCAGGTATTTGTTTTACTAAAGGGCTTGCTTCCCTCGCTTGGTATTAGACTTAGGGATCAGACATGAAATAATTACTAAGCCTACGGCAGCTCTTCTCTGGCGTTTCTAAGCCAGCAGCCAGTCTCCACAGGAGTCTATGCGCGAGGGGAAAAGCCACGCGCAGCCCGACTGCAGCTTTGCACAGCGGAGAGAAGCCTGTGGAAGCTTCTCCTCTGCTCCCTGGAAAGGAGCAGGAGCTTCTCCCACCTCTGCCTGATTCGCAAGACGCAGAAGCAGCTCCCACAGCGGTGTCTGTGAGGCCCTGCGGACAGCTGGCAGCCCTGGTGAGGGGACCCTCAGCTCGACCTCAGAGCCCACGTGCCGTGCCCCAGCCTACCCCACTGGTGGAGGACGCGCCCTTCAGGAAAGCCCGGTTCCGGCCTCTGGAGGTCTCGGCGTCAGGGCCAACCTCGCGATCTGGTGCCTCTGCTTTCTAGTTGCTGATTTAAGACTCGATGAAAAGGGTGAGAACTGAATCCATCCTGTTATGTTGCTGGTGAGAATGCCACATGGCAGCTGTTTTATTTTTGAAAATCTTTCACATTAGAGTGGCGCAGCGGAAGCGTGCTGGGCCCATAATCCAGAGGTCGATGGATCGAAAATCTTTCACATAGGTGTTGCCCAGAATCTCAGGACTGCATTTCGGTTCATCCAGCCCAATGACTCCTGTAGAGTCCTTAGCATCGGAAGAGTGGATAACTGGAGACAGCACTTCCAGTCATTCTTCAAACGCTTCCTGAGTGCTCGTGCTCTGGGTGCTCTGGAGAAATGAACAGTATTTGCCCTCTTAGAGAGCACATCCAGCAAGCAAGACAAATATTCCACCAGGCGCAATTACTGTGAAACACACCAGGTACTACCAGGAGCAAGGAGCAGAGTGAAACGAAGGCCTAGGACAGGCACAGATCATTCATTCCAACCGACCATGTCCGGCCAGGATGGCAAAAATCACCCTCGCGCTGGAAATGTAGCTCAGTCATAGAACTGGCCAGATACGTGTGAGGACGTGGATTTAATCTCCAGCCGTGGAGGCTTTATTAACAAAGGTCGTCTGGTTCAATCTGGCAGTAATGCTATCTCCACATCCTGTTTATGATTCAGGCCCCCAGTTGTAAAGAACAGGACATGCAGAGTACCACCTCGGGAGCCAGAGTCAGCCCTGGGCTGTGGGACAATCGTCACTAGCAGTCTGTATCACCAGATGTCCCACATTCAAACGTTTACTCTGCTGCTCACTACAACGGAATTCTGGGAAGTTTATTCATCCTGCTAAACCTTTGGCTTTTCATCGCAGAATCAGAATAATTAATGGTTCTTAGCTCATATGGGTTATTTTTCAATTTAAGTGAGAAAACATGGTCACAACTCTCAGCATACCACACCGGGCTCCTGTGGAACATCAACACACGATGCTACCCTCCGTCATGACCCAGCACGTGGTCTAACACAGAGCTGCTGCCTATAGCATAACACACCCCCCAGAGGAGGCAACTTTTCTAGGCATCAGATATGTGAACTTCCAGACTGAGCTGTTCCAGTGACAAGGGAGCAAACATATCAGAGAAATACAGTAGGTTTTATAGACTAAAGTGTTGACCCTTCTATGCCAGGGTGCAGCACCCAAGAGTGAAAGCCGCCCTGAGCCCAAGAACACAGGCACAGGAAGGGGGGCAGTATCCACAGCTCAGACATTTGCCCAGCACGTTCGGTCACACTGACTCCCATGGAAAGTGCAGCTTCATCTCCTTCTACAAATGCACCCTTGTGTACCGCTTTCCTCGGCCATGGAGGTGCTGCTGAGACTTGTGTGAATTTTTGCTATAGATTACTTCCAAGGTCCCCAGGAGCACTGCACAGTAGGAAAATCCCTCTTGCAAACCGCTGTGCTGACTTGGAGATAAACTGTGTTGTTAACATGAGAGGACAGGGGAATTGGTTTTTTTCTGTGGACTTCCAAACAAGGCTGACAGATTAAATACAGAGATGGCAAAATTCACCATGGAAACTTCTTCAGTATGAGAGTTCATGGACAGCTACACGGAAGAATCAAGTCGATGGATGAGACACTGCAGAATGGAGACCCCGGAGCAGCTAAATCAGAAGGAACTATGGAGGCCAGAAAAGTCCTGAGTGGCTCCTGAGGTCAAGACGCGGCTACAAGTGTTTTCCTGTCTAGACCCCCACTGAGTCCCACGGAGGCGCGAGGAACATGTTCCAGGGAATGGTGCTCCCCCCCCCCTTCCCTGTAGGGGCGCTTCAGAAACCAGGGAAGGACAAGCTTAGTCTCCTGGAAAAGTACAAACCAGCCCTGCATCCTGCTTCTCACAGTGTGTGACAAAGAAAGAAACCTGACAGATGCAAGAAGGTGGCGTCTGTCCTCAAGGTGACGCGCGCCGGGAGCCCCGCGGCGGTGTGGTGCACGGAGACCAGCCTCACCCACGCCCGGCTGCTGCGCCCCGCTCGGCGGGCCACGTGGTCTCCCGAGCAGGAGACTTCAGGAGCTCCCCGCGCCGGGCTCAGCACCAGCCTGGTCTCACCGGGGGAACTGCCGCTGCCCACGTCCTGCGGCTCGCGCTGAGGTCACTGGGTTCTCTGGAACCACAGGCAGCACAACTAGCTCCACTTTGATTTTCTAAAGAATATGCTCCCCATGATGGAGGAGACATGCACAGGACGACAACGTAATATGGTTCCAAGAGTCTGAGGTCTCTGGGTTCAGATCCAAATCAGGACTACCTGTGTGGCCCCAAGAAGTTGCTTAATTTGCCCGAGCCTCAGTTTCTTGAGTAAAAGAGAGGCAAGTGTGGGAGCAGCTGCTCTGGGCTTTCCTGAGGAGCAGACAGTGACCTACAAAGAGCTCTCAGAATCACGTGACGCGGAGCCTTCGCTGACCTCAAGAACGGCTCACAGCGTTTGGACAGAGCCACAGCAAGGTTTCCTCTGGACAGAAGAAGAGAGCTTTGGAGGGGGTAATTCCCTTCTCAGGGGCACTGGCCTCTATTACGGGGCACCTGTGACAAGGAGTAAAGATTGTTGGCATTACCCAAAAGCCCCACGCCCCCTGAGAGCCCGCCCCGTGCACTCTGCCATGTAGGATGAAGCCGAAGGACAGGCTCCGTCCCCTGGATCAGCCAGAGAAGAGCCCTCGCCCAGGGCTGCCATCCTGACCCCGGAAGTACCTGCGACAGCTCCTGCAGAATCGCTAGCTGGGATTCAGTCGCTGCAACTTCGCCTCAGCTCTATCAAGGGCAGAGAACATGTATCTCCTCTCACAGCTCTCATTTGCCTTGGCACAACCTTCCCAGCTAAGTAAAACACAGGGACACACTCCGGAAGTTCTTCTAGACTGATTCTTTCAGATGTGTGTACATGTGCAGTCTCCAGTGAGAAATAAATGCTCCTGCTCCAGACACAGAGAAAAACTGGGCTCTTAAGCTCCAGTCTACAGTAGAGGACCTTTGCCTTCCCACGGGCACCATCCTCACCCATACCCTCCTCCGCTGCAGAGACTAATCCACAGACCCTACTGCTGGTCCTTTGTTCAGAAACTCATTTCAGGGGTAGCCCATGCCTCCCATCCAGGTTACTACAGCGCCTTCCAAGACGAGGGCGGCCAGTCACCTTACGCACCAGGAGGACCATTCTCTGGACATTTTTTGTATCACAATCCAGTAGGAAAAGAACCAAAACTGAAGTAAGACCTACGGCTGCCTGTGCCACGTGACCTTTTTTCTAATTTTTTTGTTAAAATGAATTCTTTATTGGTACATTTCATATACACATACCAATCACAGTAAACACTGGAAATTTGTACCAGTATATGACATGAGTGAATTTTCATTATTACCCATTCCTCTAGCCACCCTACAACTCCCACCTCCTATACACACGTTTTCTTTTTCTTGTTTAGATTATATTTTTTCTTTCCCAATACTTTCCCCTAAACCTTTCCCTTTGAATATTTCCTATTTTTCACAATCTATCAAACATTCTAAAACTCATTTATATCTTCAGATACTCGTACCAGAGAAGATATAGTGTTTATGTCTGTGAGCTATTTATTTAACTTATTAGTATGCCCTCAAAGTATGTCCATTTTAGTATAAATGACTCAAACTGGTCATTCTTATGGCAGGGTAATATTCCATTATATAAAAACAACCACATCTTCTTTATCGAGCCTTGAGTTGATGGGCATTTGGGTTCTTTCCAAGATTTACCTATCACAAACTGAGTTGCTATGAATAACAGCACATACATATCACTATGATACGATTCTTCTAATTCTTTTGTGTATATCCTCAGCAGCACAATAGCAGGACCAAATGAGACCTGTAGTCCTAGCTTTTTGAGGAATCTCCACATTGATCTCCACAATGGTTGCACCAGTCTACATTCCCACCAACCGAGGAGAAGGGTTCCTTCCTCCCCAAAGCTTTGGCAGTATTTGTTACCGGTTAATTTTGCAATAGCAGCCATTCTTTGTGAAGTGAGATGAAATCTCAGTGTTGTTTTCATCTGCATCTCTTGAATGGCCAGTGGAGCATTTCTTCATAGGCTTCTTGGCTGCTTTTACTTCTTCCTCTGAGAAATGTTTGTTCATTTCTCAGATAACCATTTCTCAGATGCTCATTTCTCAGAATTGAAATGAGTCTGTTAATATAGTGTATTACATTTATTGATTTACATATGTTGAACCTTCCTTGCATCCCTGGGATGAATTCAGTTTGGTCAAGGTGTATGATCTTCTTGATGATTCTCTGTATTGTTTGCCAGTATTTTATTGAGGATTTTTGCATCACTGTTCATTAGAAAGATTGGCCTATAGTTCTCTTTTTTGGTTGAGTCTTTCTCTGCTTTTGGAATGAAGGTAATGTTTCCTTCCAGGAATGTATTTGGGAGTACTGATTCCCTTATGATTTCATTAAAAAGTTTGAGAAGTAAGTGGTGTTAACTCTTCTTTAATCTTCTTCTTCTTTAAAGGTTTTGTACAATTCAGCAGTAAAACAACAGGACCAGGGCTTTTCTTTGTTGGTAGGTTTTGTCTTACATTTTCATTTCACAGACTGATATTGGGGTGTTAAACATTTTTATATCTTCATTCAATTTTGGAAGTATGTATGTGTCTAGAAATCTATCTCTTCTACATTTTCTGTCTTTTTGGAGTAAAAATTTTCAAAGTAGGCGTTTAATGCCCTTTGGACTTCCACTGGGTCTGTGGTGATTTTCCCCTTTTCATTCCTGATAGTGCTGGATTTGAGATTTTTCCTTCCTTTATTTGATAAGCTTGGCTAAGGGTCTGTCAATTTTGTGTATCCTTTCAAAGAAGCAACTCTTCAATTTGTTGATTTTTTTGTATCATTCTCTTAGTCTCCATTGCATTAATTTCTGCTCTGATCCCTATAATTTCCTCTCTAGCATGAGCTTTGATTTTGTCTTGTTCCTCCTTTCCTGGTAACTTGAGGGTTAGCATTAGATTGTTTATTTGAGCTTGCTCAATTTTCTTGGTGTAGGCATTCAATGCTATGAACTGCTTTCATTGTGTCCCATAAATACCTGTAAGTTGTACTGGGGTTATCATTTAATTGCAAAAAACTGTTTAATTTCTTCTGTGACCCACTGGTTGGTCAGCAGAGCATTGTTCCATTTCCATGTGTTTGTGAGGATCCTGGCATTTCTTTTGCTATTCAGCTCCAATTTCAAGGCGCTATGGTCTGACAGTATGCATGGGGTAACTTCAATTCCTTTGCATTTACTTCAACCTGTTCTATGAACTAGGATGTTATCTATTTTGGAGAATGATCCATGGGCAGCTGAGAAGAATGAATATTCTGACTTTGTGGGATGAAATACTCTGTAGGCATCTATTAAGTCCATTTGTTCAAAAGTTTGGTTTAGCTCAAGTATTTCCTTATTGATTTTTTTTTGGTCCAGTTGATCTATCTATTTGTGACAGTGGGGTTTTGAAATCCCCTACTACTATTGTATTAGTACTTATCTGGCTTTTGGCTGTTCATATCCAGTAATATTTGTTTTATATAGTTCAGTGCATTAGAACTTGGTCCATAAATATTTATGATTGTTATTTCTTTCTCTTGGATTGTTCACTGTATGAGAATACAGTAGCCTTCTTTGTCTTTCTTAGTAAGTTTTGGTTTGAAATCTATTTTGTCTGCAAACAAGATAGCCATTCCTGCATTTTTGCAGTTTCCTTTCACACGGAGAATTGTCTTCCACCCTTTGCTTTCTGTCTATGGCTTTCTTTCTGAATGAGGTGTACTCTTGTATGCAGCAGATTGTAGGGTCTTGCTTCTTGATCCATTCTGCCAGTATGTGTCTTTTGATTAGTGCACTGAGTCCACTGACATTAATGGTTTTGACTAATATGGATAGGCTTAGATCTGCCATGTTTCCCTGTTCTTGGCTCTTTTATTCTTTTTTTTTTTTTTTTTTTTTTTTTTTTTTTTTTTGAGACAGGGTCTCGCTTTATAGTTCAGGCTGGCCCTCAGCTCACTATGTAGCCCAGGCAAGCCTGGAACTCAGCAATCCTCCTGCCTCTGCCTCTGGAGTGCTGAAATTACAGGCGTGTGCCACCACACCTGACACTGTGGTATGTGGTATTGATTGCTGGTGGGCGTGAGTCACCACTCCCAGCATTCTATGTGGTTACCAGGGATCAAACTCAGGGCCTTGCACTTGCAAGGCAGGCACTGGAACCACTGAGCTAAATCTCCAGCCCATTGGCTCTTTTATTCTTTACTTTTGTCTTCTTCATTCAGTTTTTTTGTCTGGCCCAATCAGTTCACTCTGTTGGGTCTCATGCATTTGTAACTTTCACTGTTTTTGTCCAAGATATTCTTTAGAATGTTTTGGAGTGCAGCTTTCATATTTGTGAAGTTTTCCAGGTGTTCTTTGTTATGGAAGTAGCTTATTTTCCCCACCAGGTTTGTTTGTTTGTTTGTTTGAAACAGGATTCTACTTTGTAGTTCAGGTTGGCACTGAGCTCACTGTGTAGTCCAGGTAAACCTTGAACTCGGCATTCCTGCTTCCTCTGCCTCCTGAGTGCTAGGATTATAGGCATGAGCCACCACACCCAGCTCCTTGTCAGTTTTGAAAGATAGTTTTGCAGGATACATCAGTTGAGGTTGGAGGTTGTTTTCCTGCAATGCTTGAAACACTTTACTCCAGGCTCTCCTTGTGTTGAATGTTGGCGATGAAAAGTCTGCTGTGAGTCATGTGATTTTTGACATTCCTCCCAACTTGCTATGATAAGTGAGTCGTCCTTTAGAGGAGATGAAGATAAATAACCAGTTGATTTCCAGTTCTATAGTTCTCAGATCAAGTGAAGATTGTGTGACCTCCATTAAAATAGAAGCAAGGAGCCACATTAGCAAAGAATCTATAGCTTCCAAAAGCATTTGAAGATATTTCACATTTGGACATCATTGGCTGACAACTTTTAAAAATATGTAGTATTTGACAATTGAAGACAATTATTAGAAAGACTATGCAATTATCAAAAAAATTAAAAAGGAATTGCAATATATCTATATACTTTAAAGTGTATTCACTTTGTGAGAAACGTATCAAAATTATTTTTCCATGCTGGGCATGGTGGCTCACACCTATAATCCCAGCATTCGGGAGGCAGAGGCAGGAGGATTGCTGAGCTCAAGGCTTGCCTGGGCTACATAGTGAGCTCAGAGCCAGCCTGAGCTACAAAACGAGACCCTGTCTCAAAAAAGAAATTATCTTTCCATTGCCTGTCATAAAATAACCCAATTATGAAAAAATTTAAGCAAGATTTATGATAAGATAAGCACTGAAAATATCAACTTCTGAAATGTTTACCTTGAGAGTCATCTGTGCATTTTGCCAAGAAAGAATCCCTTCCCCTTTGAGTGAGCAAGATCACACGTCAAAGGCTGTTTCCACTCACTAGCTGTACTGTTGGATGGTGACTTACTAAAATACCCCGCTGCTGTGTGATGCCATCTCCAGACAGGTGACAGCCCGGAAAGGAGGGTGCACCTGACCTCAGGAACAAGGGACGTCTTAACTGTAGATCCCAAGGGTCTGTAGGAGAGGGTCCAGGACATGAAAACCTTGAAGTGCACTCAAGGAGGAGCCCCGACGCTCTCCTCTTCTTTACTTTATCACTCCGTGCATGTTGCACATGGCTGTCAACTCTGCCATTTCCTGTGTTTATTTTTAAATCGGCATTTGAATCTGTACAGTGAAATGTCAATAGCAAAGCTTAGATGCAGGCAACCTGGGGCTGCATGACTGTGTGACAATGGGTCGTTATGCACGGATTTGTATTTTAGGTTTGATTCTTTTCTCCTCAGCTCTTCACTGGGAAGAGAGGATCTTCGTTCCTGAGCTGGTGAATGATAGATTGAGTGTTGCCGCCTCTTGGTGATCAGGACAGTGGAGACAGTCTCCAGAAAAGTGAGTTTGCATTTCTCTTGGCTGATGGCAAATGCAGTTAAGGACCACAATTCTGTTCTTCTGGTGTCAGAACAATCTATAATTGCTGTTATTATTTTTAGCATTTAAAGCTTACAGTGCATATTGAAGCTATTCTCTGACAATAATGCCATATTAAAAAGAATCCATCACATGGTTCCCTGCCTCAGCTTCCAGGAAGAAACATTTCAGTTAGAGTCACTCGGCATCTTCTCCTACATGCCTGCTCTCTGGGACATGAGCTGACATTTTCAGTAAGTTCAGAAGTTATATATTCCCTCCTATGAGGATCACATAAATCTTACTTCTTCCAACACTAACACCAGGCAAGAGACCCAAGAATGACTGGAATCTTAAACTAGGTTCTTGACAGATGAAAAAGTGGAGTGGAAGACTGTTGCCTGACACATACTGGTCCAACAACCTTAGCTGTGCAAGTGGATCTCCTTGGTTTTCTCATCTGGAAAGGGGGGCAACAGCCTCTATCTTGCATAACTCACAGTATTATCAACTGAAATTGATTGTAGACATAAAGACATCTTCAAGAAGGAAAACTTTATACTTTGGTCATCAATTATTAGAGAGAATGGCATTACTCCCTTTCTTCAGAGATCCATTAATAAACCTAAACAATAATTTATACTTGGGTGTTTTTATTCCTTATTGTTTTCCTCAGAGTTGAATGTCTGGTGTCATTAAAAAAACAATAGAGGAAAACTGGTAGTGTCATCACCGTTAGCCACCATGTCAGGCCAAAGTGTTGAAGCATCATATCAACAGATGTGCCACAGCACAATGTTGGCCACCCAAAGGCAAAGCAGGCCTGGAGTCACCTGGGGGTTGGGGAAATCATGCTGTTTTACTGTCACTGTGTCATTCCTTCAATGTACCTTTCAGGGAAGCTGTCTCAGTCTAGAGCTACTTGTTTATAGCCTTTATAGTCTTTCCTTCCCAGTGATCGAGATCCTGTGGTCTCCTCTAAGCTCTGCTGCAACAGAGTTTAATTCAGTGTCTGTGGCTGAGTTTGTCCCATAATACTGAGTGGATGGATAAGCTAAGGTGGAATAATTTTTTATTAACCATTTGCTGTACTGCAAAAGTGAAGAGGGAATGAAAAAAACACTAAGTTTAGTCTTCACACTGCAGAAACATATCCATTCTAAGAAAAAATAAGATTTCTAAAAACTAAAATAAACTGAGACTATCACAAAATGGTATGTTTTGGGTTATTTTCCAAAATCTGAAATGGTCTGATTAAGAATGGCAAAGTTGTATTTACTTTGGAGCAATAAGTTGAAGGGACTGAGGATTCTGAGCGTCACAGAAACCAACACAGTGGAAAGTGGCTCCAACATAGCCCCTGAGATTTGGGTTCGTACCAGGAAAAATACAATGACCTCCAGTACAAGTGCAATAGCTTCTCTGTAATTTACAATCATATTATTGGTGAACAACATTGTAACGAATCATAGGTATTCACTGAAAATATCCAGGCACATCATCCAAAATATGGCAACTAACACAGAAAATTCCATGGGGAAAACAAGAAAGAGATGCAAAGAAAGTGAACAGAGATGCAGAGGAGAAAACAGAATGGATACTTCCTCTGTATTCAGAAGTTGAGCAAGCATGCTTGTGAAAGACTTTGAATCCTGAAATGTGAGGGTAGAAGGAAAGAATCAACACAGATGGAAAAGAGTTATAAGGACATGTCTTTTTTTCTATTACGGTTCATAAATACCACGTGAGAGATTTGCCATAAACACTATGGCTTCAGCAGAAAGTGCTGGTAGCAGATGTGAGTCGCTCCCAGCTGTGTCCGGTCAGCGTTTCTCAGCGGCTTTCCTTTATACGTTCAACTTGGCACCATCTGCATCTTTAGGTAGAGAGGCTGTTTTACATATAATCACTAAATGCAGTCCTTCATCAAGGTGAGTTTATCTTATATTTAGATAAAATGATTATAAGTGTTTGCTTTTTAGATTGTAACATCCTCTGTACCCGCTTTCCTGCCTGGTACATAATTAACCTGTCAACCCACCCTGCAGTAGTAAGTGTGATAGACAGGAAATATATTAGGAAGGAACTTTTGTGTGATGTGCTTTCAAGCCCTCCTTTATCCTTCAACGATCTTTCCTATTAATTAGCACTTGAGTAACAGCATACCATAATGAATTACCATATTACTGTTATCAATAAAAATTATTTTGGGTCTAAAGTAGTCATTAAGATGAAATGTGTAAGAGCTGTCCCACATAGTTTGTACAAGTATAGCAGCTGAAAACTAAACACACACACACACACACACACACACACACGAGTCAGACTAGTAGATATATATTTACTAAACAAAGATAATGAATGTATGGAAGATAAAAGGGGATAAATGTAATGAGATTACAACAGCTATATAAACAACAGCTATAATAAACATGGTATTTTTGTTATAGACGGCATATTTACAAAATACCTTTTCCTCTTTTACCCCCCTAGAAATAGGAAACAATGGTAACAGGGCTATTTGTATAAAAAAATATAGACGAGTAGGAATCACTGTATAACAACGTGTGCTGCAGGCGAGAAAGCAGAAGATTGTGTGAATCCAACCTATTGGACTTGAGCACTTCGGATGTTCAGCTGGTTGCGGAGAAAGCAGAGCAGGAATAACCCAGAGCACCTCTCTCCAAGACCCCTCGTTAGCCGAAGAACGGGCCGTACCATGTGCCATGTCTAGAGCAATAGACGTGAAATTGGGACTAGAAAGGAAAGATCTGGTCAAGTTTATTTCAGAAGCTGTGTGGGCATTCCATCCCTTCTCCCCTTGGGTCAGCTGGAAAACCTCCCTCCCTACCCCGCCCACTGAACGGAGGTGACGATGCCGGCTGGGGAGGGGACGAAGATCCTTCACAGTTAAGATTAAGAGCCAGGATACGATATTCTCCTTACAGTGCTCTCCAACTGTTGACAGCCAGAACTGTATGCATCATTTAGAAATATGCAATTAAAAGAAATAGAGCTTACACGCCCCAATAAAAAGTCTAACCTGATCTGCCTTTTGTAAAATCTACCAACATGCACAGAACATCTAACCAGTCTCTTTATATCATCATCTTAAATGATCAAGTATTTAGAAAAATAACAAAAATATGAAAGAAGATGGAATGCACTTAATAAAATACACAGAATGAACATCTTTGACCAAAACAAGAAATTATATAGGAGAGGAAAACTTTAAAAGTCTCTAATCATAACATTAATGAGATGGGAAAAATATTACATACTTGAGCAATAACAGTGTTATAAAAACAGAATAACCATAAGAAAAAGAAGGCAAAAATTAAAATTTCAACAGGTGGATTTAACCAAATACTAGTGAATAGTGACATCTTCCAGAAAGTAGGAGAGAGAGAAGACAACAGAATAAAAGTGACAATAAATACAGAAAAAGAGCATGCTAATATTTTGAGGCATATTTAAATAAATGTACATAAATAACAAAAATATATTCATATGCAAAGGTTAAAAATGAAGGTTACCCAAACAACTCAAAATGATTCCTGGCACTAACTACATGAGTTCCCAGATGAACAATACCCTGAAGTTCCCTGCAAAATGAGTAAAATATACAATGATGTATAAGAGCATATATCAGAATACAGGAATAAAAACACAAACCTAAATTAAGGAATTATAAACAAGCTGCTTCAAAAGATGGGAAATAAGAAAGAATTCAAATTTATCAATAGTACTTCTGAATTTTAAACAAGGGGGAACAGTCCCTTTAACAGTTTGATGAAAAATTATCTTCACTTTAGAGTTCTTAGTCAGACTCTCCCCTCTGGGTGAGGATCAGTTAAAACATCTGCAAATGAGTAGTATCACGAGATTTGTCTCCCACATGCCCTATCTCAGAAACATACTGGGCTAAGCATATACAACCTGAGGGGATAAAACAGAAGGTGAAAAGCCATATAATCCAGCAATCCAAGTACACGAGAGATGTCACAATTTGAAAATAGAAGAAAACAGGCCAGGCAAAGCTACATGGTAGTTCTAGAGAAAACAGCTTCAGATCTGAACAAGTGAGAAAGATCCAAAAATGATTCTCTGAGAAAATAAATCAAGTATATGATGAAAAAGGTATACATCAGAGATAGGAGTTTTGAAATGAGTTGGTGGTAATCCTGGGAACACAGGACAATATTTGAAGGAAATGAAGATGTTTGGTAAGGAATGAAAAGTAGCCCTAGTATCCTACCTTGTAATTCTGATCTGACCAAGCTCATCTTGTGGTGCTGGTGGGATGGGAATAAAGAACAGCAGAAGATGAGCAGCGGAAAGAACTAGCTCCTGCTTCACGGTGAGAAATCAGCACACGATACCTTACCCAGCAAAATCACGGAAGTGAACGCAGTCCACTGATAAGGAGCAGAGGGTAGGTGCCACCGAGAGACATAGCTGAAAGTTGCATCTTCTGGAGCAGCAAGTGAAGTTTGGGGAGGAAATCGTACTTTTCATGATTAGTCTGGTAGAATTATTTGTCTTTATGAAAAAAAGTTTTTGCATATCTATATAGTTCAGAATCATTTATCCAGATTCTTTTTTTAGAAGCATCATGCTAGCTTCATGGAAAGAAGGGCCTTCTTTAAAAAATGTCAATAAATGGGCCAGAGGGTTAGCTCAGTGGTTCCAGCACCTGCCTTGCAAGCGCAAGGTCCTGAGTTCGATCCCCGGTAACCACATAGAATGCTGGGCATGGAGACACGCCCACCAACAATCAACACCGCATACCACAGTGCCGGACGTGGTGGCTCACGCCTGTCATCCCAGCACTCGGGAGGCAGGGACAGGAGGATTGCTGAGTTCGCGGCGGCTTGCCTGGGCACCGTAGTGAGCTCAGGGCCAGCCTGAACTACAAAGCGAGACCCTGTCTCAAAAGCAAAAAAAAAAAATGTCCATAAAGATAACATCTGGTGAACTACTTCCAGAAGGCAAAATTTCCAGGGAAAACCAAAATGAGCCGAGAAAGTAACAGAATTTAGCAGTCATCCTTAAGTTCCACCCCTCAGCTTTACAGGGTGAGAGCTTTCTCTTTGCCACACAAGAGGCCACGCCAATGTTCCCCAGTGTTCCCGTGGC